>PVJC01025895.1:0-24416 GCA_004026665.1 Murina feae | reverse complement strand
CCCCGGCAGGTAGACACACACAGGAGGATTGCTCCGAGCCTCAGATGCGGCTGGGGGCAGGTCCCCAGTGGCGACACACACACACACACACACACACACACACACACACACACACAGAAGGCACCTGGCAGACTGGGGCCATCATAGGACATCCACTGAGGGGTCCCAGACTGTGAGAGGGCACAGGTCGGGCTGAGGGACTCCCTCCACGCCAAGTGCACAAATTTTTGTGCACCGGACCCCTAGTTAGATAATAATAGGATAAAGCTTGATTTTGTTTATTTAATTTTCATTAAAGTTATTAAAAGTGATGTATTGATGAGAGAGAGAGAGAGAGAGAGAGAGAGAGAGACCACTTCAAATGTCAAATGTCTGCAGGCAATGTAACAGATGCTGGGCTCTGGGTAGCTGTTAGTGAATGTCATGTTGAAAGAGCATGTACTTGCAAGCCCATCAGAATCTGAGGTCCGTAAAAACCTTATTTTTTAAAGTCATACTACACATAATAGCACTAGTAACAAAAGGTGGGGAGAAACTTATGAATCTTTCTGAATAAACTGAATCCTTAAAGTCTTGAATTTATAATAGTCACAAAGTCATGAGATGGAGCTGGAGTTGGTAGAAAGAATTAACTATACAATAATAGCAGTTAAAAGTAATCCTCATTTAGTCAGCCAAATATTATCATCTGACTCCAAGGCTAAGCTCAGTTCTGTTCTGCAGTTGTGGCATCTTGAAAAAGATGCATTCTTCCCTGAGACTGATGTCCGCACCTGCACGATAGGTCTATGCCTTCAGCAGGCAGTTTAACAACACCTAGACAGGGAATTGGAGACAAATTCAGATCCTTCAGGCTCCAGGAAAATCCCATTCTCCCTATGGGCCTTCCTTTGCTGCATCTGTCAGGGAAGGAGGAAACACTATGTCTATGAAGGCCCCTTCCAGTTGTGATAGTTTGTGTTTTCAAGAATATGAAATTCTACCTAGATGTAAAAGGTGATAGGTTTTGTGGTCGTCATAAGGGAGATTCTCAAAAGACCCTATGATTCTGACAAATTTTGAACAATTTCCCAAGTTTTTCCACAAACTTGCCTAGAAACCTTGAGAAAGTTATTCAATCTGAGACTGAGTTTCATCTGTAAAAAGGAGTAATTTGGTGCCCTGAGCATGATTTTCTGAGACCATACATTGAATAAAAGAAGAAGTAAACAAACTGCCTTTTCACTATTATTTGCAAATAAAAGACTAGGATGATTCATTCTCATTCATGTAGCCAAGAGTGTCATAGCCAGATTGGGAGTGGCTACTTCAATACCAGAAAGTGCTGGAGCCCTCCTTGAAGGTTCAAAATTGCTTCAGTGTTAGAACCACACACTGGAGCACAGCCCTCTCCCAACTGTGTGAGGCTGAGAGAGCTGCAATGACCCCTTTAGTCAGCCACTCAGACAGCACTCCTACCACAATTCGGCCTCCAAGCTGACTTGTCATGGCTCTTTGAGCTCAGATAAGATCTCTGGAAAGCTCAGCCAGGCCCATGGATTGTCATCATAGTAGGTGAATTTCTAAAAGAGCATCCTGAGGAGAGAAAAGATGAGCTGCTGCAGAAAGGCAGTGCTCTCACTTTACCAAAAGAGGGAGTAGATTTCTTCTACTTTTTATAAGACCAGAGAATTTGACTCTAGTACTGAGTATTGGAGTTTGAGGAACTCAATATTTCTCTGTCCCCTATCCAAAAATGGACCTCATAGGAGATGGACTCAGAAATCACATAAACTACATATAAAGCTACAGAGGGGAACATAGCTGAAATGGGTGGTGAAGCATACTGAACCCTAGAAACTTTCTCTCCTCTCCAGTCCCAGCAGCAGTGAGGCAGAGCATGGAGAAGAATTGAGTGCAGGCTGATTCCAGAGAGACAGAACAAGCTAAGCCTCAACTGTTCCATTCTCTAACCATTCCCCTTGGATAAATTATTGCTACTCCTCTACAGAAACTCTAGTAAGGGAAGGGATGGGATGGGGTGGAAGAGGCAGGATGTTTTCTGGTGGAGGGCAAAGACATTGTGAAAATTATGCTTTGGAAACAACACTCTAGAATATGAGTGGAATATAGATTTGGACCCAAGGTATAATGGATATTCATACAATTTCATGGCTTTATAACTGCTCAGCAGGCTGTAATCAAAGCAGATTAATTCAATAATGTTGACCCACTTGAACTCTCAGGACTTAATATATTCAACATCTTCATGGAAGGACAGAAGGAAGGAAGGAAGGGAGGACTAAAAATATGAAATGGAAGATTGGCTTCTGGTGGAAAGGTGCAATGATCAGTGATTTTAGATAAGTGTACCAAAATCATGATATAAAGGGGAACTGGGAGAGATGACTAATGTAAGAGAAGGAAGAGTTGAGATCTCAAAAACTTGGAACCAGAACAAAATGAAATTAAAGTTTTAGGGGTCTTGGAGAGTGGATGATGCTAAGAACTAAGTGGCTGTGAGAATGGAGAGGAGAAGGGAAATCTGAAGGATTCTTTGGAAACTGGTTGTTGGGATGAGGGCCACAAAGGTTCTCAGAGGACTCCAGGTTTTCTGGCTAAAGGAGCAGAAAGATGGTGATTCCCTTTACTGCGGTAGGTAAAACTAGAGGAATGGCATTTGATTCCATTCACCTCTAAGGTGAGCATATAATTTATCCTTCAAATTGCACATTTGAGAATGAAAAGTGGTACCAATAAAAATTGCACTGGGACAGCAGATATACATATTGGGACTGGGACTGGGACATGCTGTCACCACATGGTTTGTGGAGAGCAACTACAGTGTTTGGACAGTCCTCTAGTGGCCACGTGCAAGTCCCAGCTTGGAGGGTAGAGCCTTCCCAGCACAATTATAGCCAACAGCTATAGTTGTAAGCTTGAACCTATGGTTCGAACACATGGCCCCACATGACTGAGTGATGTGAGCTTGATAGAGTTCCAGTGCATGCAATTAAGTAGGATCGAAACCCATGAGAATGTTGTAAACATCTTGATCATGCCCTTACTTTGCCTCATGGCATCTATTTATAAAATAAAGACACAAGCTTGTAGTCCGTGGCCCTATTTCTCTCCATCCGAGAGGGTAGCATCCCACCGAGATCCAGCTTTCTTCTCATCTGTCTTTTTCAATCCTTCACCACCCCCACTCAGGCTCACTGAACCTGGCTGAGCTGACATAGCACATAAGGCACCCTGGGACTGAGAATGCCATGGCCATGGCAGCCTACCACAACGGTTCATTAATGTTGCTCATTACTAAGTCCCTGACATCCCTCCTGATGAGTGACACCCCCCACCACATCATAATGGCCTGGTGCCCCCAACCCACCTCTTGTCTCTACTGAGAGTAATCTCTCAGCCAGTCCATAGACATACAGTATTAAATCATTCAGCCTAGGGTCCCTAGGGATATGGAACCTTTTCTCAATGCTTTATCGTTAAGTAAACATTAGGGGGAAGAAAGAGAATTAAACATTTCTGCAGCTCCCCAGGGGCACTTACCAAAATAGGCTACCGCCTCAAACCAGCATTTAACTAAATGGGTGAGCAACATAAAGGAGGGCACCTGCGGAGAAAGGCAAGGCTCCTGTTGAGAAAGCTGCAGGGGAACCAAGAAGATGCAAATTAGCCTGGCACTAGAGAGGGCAGAGCTTAGCCAAGGAAAGTCCATTTTCCACCCTCCCCCTGAGCCCTACTAAAGCAAGTCCAACAGCTCTACTAAGCAAAGTTAAGTGGAGATGATTGAGACAAAATGGGAATAATAGTTACTATGTGTAGTACTTTAGAGTTTCCAAAGCAGCACCCCATCTAGCATTTTATTCTGTTCTTTAGCAGAAGCCTGAGAGGGAAACAGGAAAGGAATTGCTAGCTCATTTCATGGTGCTAGAAACTGAAGGACAGAGATGTGTAGTAACTTGCCTATGGTCGCACAGTGCTGCCTCTCACTAGAAAATAGGGCTAGTTGTAGGAATGGGGTTCTATGGACTTAAGAAGACATGGGTGCTGCTTTATACTGTGTGTTCCCAAAGGCAGTCAGGTCTGATGGATGAGTTATAGTAAGAAGACTCCAGCTTAATAAAAGGAAGAGATCATCTGTCTATCAATGGTATGGGCTGTCTTGTAGGATAGTGAGTTCTTTGTCACTGGGTGAGTTTAAGCAGAAGTTGGATGGCAGTTATATTTTAGAAGGAATTCTCTGTGCTAAATAGGTTAAATTAAATGACCACTGAGATTTTCTGTTTTCTAAGTATATATTGAACATCTACCATGTGACAAATGCCATATAAGTGGTTATGTGCACATATATTTTATTTCCAGGACATGGAAAGTGGGTTTATGATCAACAATATTTAGTAAAAATGACAACAGAGACTCAGAAATGATAATACACTTGAAATTTCTTGATGCTAATTCAGCCTTTCCTTTAAAGTAAATCACATATATCTTTTGTTTAAAATAATAAGAAAGAGAAGGTGTTTCTTTCTGACATGTCAGATAACCAAATATTGTTTTTTAAAGTTCTCTTTTTCTCTGTGTGTGCATATTTACATGTCTCTAGACTGCAGTCACACATTATTTGTGTCTTTTGTTTGTTTGTTTGTTTTGGTTGGGGGTTAAAAATTACCTGAAGGCCTTTACTCCAAGAAAAACACTCATTAAAAAGGCTCACAGCAGAAAGGTGATCTTTTAGTGCCATTTCCTGCCACAGCGAAGAAATCCTCGCAGTTCAACAAGGGTCACTCTGTGCCAAGCTTGGCCCAGATTTTTCAAAATACTCTTAACCCAATTTACCAGATGCTTCATATTTTAAAACTTACACTTAGGCTAACTTCTGTACACAGTTTCCCTGGCAACTGTGTAATTGCAGGAAACAATGCCTTTCTCCTGAGTCTCGCTTCCTGCAAGTATGCAACAAGAACAGTTTTTATCCTCATAACATTGAAAGAAGGAAGATCTGTGGTCCTTTGACAGCTGAAAAAAAGTGTTCAAAAATATCATCTCCATTTTTACAAATTCAAGGAGTAACAGGTACCTTTCCTTTTTAGGACATTTCCTTTCCATTGATTCAATATGACTCTTACAAAGAAAATCAAACTTAGGTAGAAGGAAGGCATTGTTCTTAAGTGTAAGAAAAACTTCAGAAACACCTTTCACTTCTCCACCCTATGGCCTGTGAAATTGCCAAGGTTTAATTGAACTTGCCATGCTTTTCTTTTGTGAAAGACATGAAGTATCCTGTACACCTACCTTCCACCAGTGTTCCAGGGAAAACAAGTAGCAATGGGGCAGGAAGGAGGCAGGAGACTGGTCTTATGCTGGCAGGAGTCCTGCTGCCCACTGTCTTGGGGAGAGGGTGCAGCCCCTGAGCAGGGACAGCAGAATTCCTGACACCTCTGTGGGGTGGCCCATAGGAAATGCAGGCTTCCTTCCACTCACTCCCACACTCCTTCCTGGGAGAGGTGGCCTGCCCACATGCAGACAGAGGAGTACCAGGATGGGAGTCAGGAGGAGGGGAAGGTACACACATGCATTTATTTAGCCAGTCAGCCAACAAATGAACAAGTAAACACATACATGATGGGATGTCAGAGTATGTGAAGAAAAATACAGCAGGTAAGAAAGTAGGGGGAGGGTTATTTCAAGTTTGTGGAGAGGGACATGTAAACGGAGACCTGCGTGAGCTGAAGGGGTGAGAGGATATATGGGGGAAGAATGTCTCTGCGTATTTACTACTTGGTTTTAGCTGAACAATCACCCTGTGGATGAGGAATAATTATTCCCATTGTTTGGGTGAGGGAATCTGTACAGTTCCCAGCCCTGTCATGTTGCTATGTTGCTGCCTACTGACCTTGTAAATATTTGAATATGACACTTAAGTACCTTTGTGTGGGAATTTTTGCTTAAGTTTTTGGGAAGACTGGTATGCAAAGTCACTTTTAGGTCCCTACATCTCTATAGAATCGTCTAATCCCCATGTAAAAATCTGGGGAAAGATTCAAATAACATTCATTGTGATGTCAATTTCCTCAGCCATAAAAAAAGTATATGGATAAAGGCATCTGTGTCATAGGGTTGCTGTGAGGATTAAATTAGACCCTGCCCTGACTGGTTTGGCTCAGTGGATAGAGCGTCGGCCTGCGGACTGAAAGGTCCCAGGTTCGATTCCGGTCAAGGGCATGTACCTTGGTTGCAGGCACATCCCCAAGTGGGGGTGTGCAGGAGGCGGCTGATCGATGATGTTTCTAACTCTATCCCTCTCCCTTCCTCTCTGTAAAAAATGAATAAAATTTATATATTAAAACTTTATAAAAAAAAAAATAAAAAATAAAAAAAAATAAATTAGACCCTGGGTATAAAATACCTGGCAAGTGTCAGTTTTATAGTGAACTTTTAATATTAATAGCTGTTGTTAGTGTCGATATTCTAGATCGGCATGAAACTGCTGTGCAACCTTGGAAAAGTCACCAAACCTCTGGCATAGAGCCTGGCCCCCTAGTGGACATTTAATAAATAAGTATTGAATAAGTGATTGAATGAATGAATGAATGAATGAATGAATGTGTTAACCTTAATGGCCTTTGGTTTCTGTTTTGTAGAGTGAACAAGTTAGATTTAAAAGTGGTAGTGACAAAATATATACAACATGCCATTACAAATCATTCTACACGTTGATCCATTTCAGCCAGTTCGAGGTTCAGAAATGGAAGAGAAACTGCCCATGGGTATAGAGCAAGTCTTAGTGCTATTATTCTTTATCCTACCATAACCGTAAACATGGATTATTTAGTTCACCCAAGATTTAATTTGCTAAAATGATGTTGGCTCTCCAGGTGCTATTGTGCAGCTCTGTTGTTGGCAAATCATAGTGGAGTTCACAAAACCTTAAAGATGGGGCACCTTAATACCTTAATGGCTACAGACCCAATATTTATAATGAAATCTGTTCTGTCGATGCCAGTGCAGTATAGAGAGCAGAAAGAGGCAAGCTGGAACTGTCATTGGGTATGAAAGAGGTGGGAAATCTTCCTCAGATGGCAGAGTTTGCCAAGCAGGAGCCTAGTTTGTGAATTGAGAGGTAGCCTGAACTAAGCCCTTAATCCTTTACAAGTGTCTAGTCTCTTCAAGTTTATAAAGCTCCTTCCTGAATATGATCTCATTTGGGCCCAAGTGTATCAAGCAAAGTAGAGGGGAATGCAACAGGTGGATCTAGCTGAAGGACCACTTCAGAGACACCAGCTGGCATCCAGGCTAGTGGCCTGGGGGCTTGGTAGTTTCCGATCTCCAGTTATAGCTCAATATATGTAAGCTAGGCAAGAGACAGTCCTGCCTCATGAATTGGCACACATTTGGCAGCAGTGCCAGGAGGCCTCTGTGCAGGCCCAGGAGACTAAGGCTACTCTTGCTGGATTCTTTCCTTGAAGTGACCTATAATATTGAAAATCAAAGAAAAGCCCAAAATAATTGAATGGTGCTGAGTATTAGGACTGACTGATATAAAAGGAAATGAGTCATGGGGTTAGATGCCTAGAGGATCTCTAGGAAATCAGAATTCAGCAGTGGGTCTAGGCAAGTGGCCCCAGGCCAACCTGTAACGAGTGAGGGTATTGGTGCCTCTTTTCAACATGGATAAGGCTATACAGCCTGTTGTGTGTTGGTAGTACAATGATGAGTAAACATATATCATCTCTGCCTTCATGGAGTTTACAGTTGAGTCAAGAATTAATCATATATCCTATATAATAAAAGGCTAATATGCAAATTGTCCCCTCAATCAGGAGCTCAACCAGGAGTTTGACCAGGGGGCGGGGCCAGCCAACCAACTGCCTGAGGCCCCTCCCCCTGGCTGGACAGGTCTGATTGGCCCTAATCTGGGGGGGTCAGCTAGGCCCCACCTGAGCATAAATTCCTGCACAAGGTCTCTAGTATAGTTATAAACCATAAAAAGTGCTACAAATGAAAAGTCTTAGAGAACATAACAACATCTGATGTGATGTCCAAATTTAAGGTGACACGCTGCGGAAGTGATTTTTGAGATGAGATATGAAGGTAAAATATGAGTGGGGCAGGAGGGAAGTGGGTAGAGAACATTGCCCCAGAAGGAGAACAGTGGGAGCAAAGGCAGAAGAGGAGTGTGGCATGTTTTTGAACTTAAAGAATGCAAGTGTGACTGGAGCAAAGATTGAAGGGAGGGAAAGATGATGCCTGAGAGGTTGGTGGGCCAGACAACACAGGGGCCAAGGGCCTTCTAGGCCATGGGAAACATTTTAATTTTTTTCCTCACAATATTGGGAAGCCACTGAGTGAGGGAGTCAGGATCGGATTTGCATTTTGAAAGCTATCTCTGTTGTGTCAGGAATGGTTTGGAGGTGTGCCAAGCTATGCATTCAGAGACATACAAGCCAAGAGTAGGTAACAGACAGATCTAGGTCTGGAGAAAGTTGTTGGTGAATATAAGGCAGGTACCAAAACTCATACCAAAATCCTGGAGCTAAGAACAGGGCTCTTGCGAATAAAGCAACTGTTGGGAGCCAAGCCCTGGTCTGAGAGTAGAGAACTGAAATGTCTCTCAGTGTAACCTGTCAGAATCTATCAGAAGGAGAGGATTTCTGCAGGAAAATAATTCCAGGCAAGATGCTCAGTAGTTTCTCTTGTGTCTGTTATCTCATTTACATTCTCATAGCTACCATCTGAGGAAGAGCTATCTATTATTCTCCACATTTTACAGGTAAGGAAACTGAAAGTTGGAGAAGTGAGGTGACGTGGCAGTAGCATCTGCTATTAAATGGAGCCATGATTTGTACTAAGTCCATTGGGTTCCAAGCCCCATGCCTCCTCACTTCACCACTCTCTTTAAAACATGGCATCTAATTTGAGGAATATAGTAAGCCTAATGGAAAAGACTCAGGGAACAGCTGATTCTGTAACATAACTCAATTGCCATGGAATTCTAAACAGAACTTTATTACAATTTTGTGCCAAAGGTCTAAGTTGAGCCTCAGGTCCATCTAACCCAATCTCATTCTTCCAGAAATACATATTAAAATTGGGGTGAAAGCCCAGAACAGTCAGATTCTGTCTCAAGTCACTTGTGCCAAGATTCCAGTTGAAATTTTTAATTGAGTTCCAACCCTTATAAATGGGGGGTGCACTAATCCTAGTGCTGATTAAGCTTTCATTCTTGCTGCTGAAATACTGTAGTCTGATCCCAAGTTCTGGCGAGTGAGCCGCCTATTCCTTGTCACACCGTGTTGACTTTCCCCTCCAGCAGTGGGGGCTTCCTGCTTGTGGTAATGCTGAGAGAAGAGAGGAGTAGCATTCCTGTTTTACTCCCTAAAGCTCTCAGCCCAGGGGGATCAGACCTGGACTCACGCATTTTTTAAAACTTTCTAAATGGACAGAACGTACATATTGTGATGGCTGGCTGGCTGTGGCAGCTTCCTGGCTTTCGGCTGTGGAGCCTCATCATGAGCTGCATGAGAAATCCACATTAGGCACTCTTAGTGGTCAAAGGGCAGGTTGAGTGGTGTCTGGAGAGAAAGCCTGGGTTTCATGGGAAGACCGTGGACTTTGTAGGCATAGTTGGGTTTGAATCTTAGCATTAACTGAGACTCTGGAGTTCATTTAGTTGGGTTTGATCTTCAGCTTCTATGTCAATTTTGAGGAAAGTGAAACAGCACAGTTCTTGACACATTTGCCAAGAGCCAATCAGTTTATTTCCTTCCTATTTGTTCAGTCAGAATATCCTCCTTCTCACTCATAAGCCCATAACTCCCCCATTCAATGGGTCTGCCATCTATACTCTTCCTGGGGACCTTATCCTCACTCTGCATACCTACCTTTGTCTGGAAGGGAAACCTGTCCTCAGGCTTCCCTGCTCCTAGTGGCCTCTGCATGTAAGCCATTGACCCGCTTCCGTGTAAGGTGGATTTTCCACTGGTCTTTGTTGGGCAGGTGCATGATGGTGCAGGAAAAGGCCAAGAGGTAATAAAGGAACAAGTGAGAGGATGAGGTGAAGTATTTGGAACCCCAAGAGTTCTCTCAACCATTCCCTTAATCCTTGCCTCCATCTCTGCTATACTAATACCACAACTACCTCTACTCCTACAACTGACACTATGAGAGCGATTGCTAATAACACTTGTACCCCTGCCACTAGTACTACTGTTGCTCCTGCTTCTATGAACATCACTGCTATTTCTACTGCTGCAATATATGGTTTTGACTCACTGTTCCCCATGTTACTACCACCAATGCAGTGATGGCTAGTTGATGCTCACGAGTGCCCTCATCAGTAATAAGCTTGCTATGTGCCCTGTGCACAGGCACAGTTCTATAAGGGCTTTCACGTTAAATCTCACCTATTCCTATATCAATCCAATTATTTAGGTGCTATGATTGTCCCCATTTTATATACAAGGGAACTGGGCCACCAGAGAATTTAAGAAATTTGCTAGAAATAGAGTCTAGATTTGAATTCAGGCAGTTTGAGCCTAAAATTATTTTTTATAACATTAATAATAAGCCTCCTGACCGGCATGCTCCCAACTTTCATTCCTGAGACTGGATTCCCCCAGCCCTTTCCACCTGCTTCTACTACATGCATTCAGACCCTTTCTTCTTGTTAGCAGGTGGACTTTAAAATGCTACTTCACCAAAACACGTATAATAATTAATGTCTACATATCTGGTTGCTTCATTGCCCCCTCCTCTGCCCCTTCTAGCCTGATGCTCAATTCAACATTGAGATTTTGTAGATCAGAGATTGTGTCTGATTCACATTGGGGCTCCAGTATTTTATACAACCTTGACCTGCTGAATTAATAGATTAATGAATGGATGAATAAACAAAAGAAGAAATGACTTCTAGGTAATAAGAGTTCACCAACAACTGATAGGGATATCTGGGGAAATAGTGAGCTCCTCCCCTCCACAGATGTTCCAACTCAGCACCCGGGTTCCTAGGGATATGGAACAAGATGACCTTTCAAGTTTCCTCCAAATATAAGGGATGATAATTCCATGAGAAGTACAATTGGCTGCTAAACCTCTCCCCTCTGCATACTAGATGTGTTGTTTTTAAATGAAAGGAAGTTAGGTGCATTGATATTGATGGGACATTGTTGTGTCTGAGGTCTCTGAGCTTTCAGAATCTTCTAATCGAAAGCTCCATTTGATAGATAAGAGGACTGAGACATGGACAAGTTAAAAGCTTGCCTGAAGTGGTTATAGGTGGAGCAGGAATAAAAGCACCCCTGTCCTGAATGCCATTCCAGGGCTTGTTCCATTCAAGCCCACTTATCAGCAGACTGTGGTCTTCTGAACCCAAGCTGACTTCTAGGAGACATATGTGCCAGCTTCGTGCCTCTAGGTAGCAGAGCAGCTCAGCTCCCTGAGACAGAGGGTTACCTAATAAGGATTTGAAATCATTCCTGGTCATGGAAAATGGTCAGCTACCTTATTTCATAGTTTTAGCTCAGTCTCCCAAGGGCTTTTCTTCTCCTAAAGTTGCTGTTTCCTTCTGCTTGCAATATTTCAGCTCTAGGCACAATATTGTGACAGGACTAAAGCTTCCCTCTTTGAAAACCAACATTTTGGCAGCCTCTTGCTGTTCAGTTTCTTAAGGTGCCCAAGTCTGCCTTCCTCATTCATCTAACCACAGGAGATCATTATCCAGTGACAGAGTTCTGTTCCACTATCATTATCCTGTAATGAGAATGCCTCCTGGGATGGGGGAGGGGCAGAGGTGGGTTCTGAGGGATGGGCAGAAGCAGTAAAGATCCCGAAGACTTCAAAAAACACCTGTGCATTACAGGTGCCCAATGGATTATGTCTTATGGCATAATTGTGTGTGTATGTATCACATGCATGCACACACATAATATATATAATGGCACATATACACTGAGTGGCCAGATTATTATGACCACCTGACGTTTGCAGGCAAATTAGCTATAATTTTGCGTTGAAGTTGCTAGAGGGCCAGACCATTATAAATGTCTGAATACCTAAGTATTCACAACATACCTAAGTATTATTGCTGATCAAGTTCATCCTATCATGTTAATGGTGTATCCCAATGGAGATGGCTTCTTCCAACAAGACAATGTGCCATGCCATGGTGCAGGAGTGTTTTAAAGAACGTGAGGGAGACTTTACCTTGCTTAGGTGGCCCCCACAATCACCAGGTCTCAATCCATTGAGCATTTGTGGGGTGAAGTTAAAAGAGCCATCAGGCAACTGGTTCCACAACCATCAAATCTCAAGAACTGGACAGTGCTATTCATCAGGCATGGTGTCAGATTCCTCGCATCACCTTTCAACATCTCATGGAGTCAATGCCAACAATTGCCACAGTATTGAAGGCAAAAGGTGGCCCAACGAGGTACTGAGGGGGTGGTCATAATAATCTGCTCACTCTATGAATATACATATTCATAAAGATAACAGTTTCAAAGTACATTAAATACTTTGTTATGCAGCATCCATTCCCCCTTCTTCTGCTAATAGCACACTGATCCTGCTTGGAGGAATCACTCAAATATGTGGTTTAAGAGGGACACCTACATCTGGAGTCAACACTGAGATACATGACCCCCTCATGCATTAATCAGTCAGCATATTCCATCCATCCCCTCAGGCTGCAAAGTTGTACTGATGTTGGATAAATGTATTAATTGGAATTTGTTGGATAGCTATAGATAGATAGATACAGCATATACTGGTATATAAGGTAATTGTCTAGGAAACACTATTGGCCTTATGTCTCCCAAATTTATCCTTTTTATTTATCTTATAAAATCCCCACTTTAAAATACAAAACAAATGAAGACAGCCCTCCAAAGTAGTTTACTCCAATTCATCAATTGCTGAGTGTGTTCCAAGTGCTGAGGACTATGAAAAGCACTAGCATGAGAGGTGAAGAGGACATGATCTCTTGGGTAAACCTTTTACCCACAGGAGACCTTGTCAGAAAATCGGGAGCTATGTGTGCTATGGGGAAAGCTAAAGCCCAGCTCAACATTTGCAGGGCTCAGGTGAGAGAACAAATTAAAACCGACAAAGCGTAAGTCTATATATTTATAAGTTATAAATATAGCTAACAAATTGTTAAAATATATACCTATTCTCTGCGACAAACACACTTTCCATAAAGACAGAATAGAAAGATGCTTTTAAAGCAATAGTTTTTATGTGATTAAAAGATGGCAAAATATCAGAAATGTGACTGAATTCTTGTTGTACATGTCTGGATGTTCTCTTGGCAGAGAAATGGGTGGACAATGTTTGTGTTAGTAACCCTAAGAGTAGAATTGGAAGGTTGAAATCATTGATATTTCAGTGGCCCCATGTTCACTGATAATGAAGAAAATGGGTTATTTTTAACACAGGAAATGTGCTTAAAAATGAATTTTCTCGGGAGAGTTGGGTTTTAGATGACCACTGAAGTATGTACACAAACAATTGCAAAAACTAAAGGTAGGCTATGTAACCAAATGCAGAATTCGTTGAATGCCAGTTGTAAGGGACTGTAATACAGTTAAAAGGAAATTGGGCCTGGTCAGCATGGCTCAGTGGTTGAGCATCATCAACCTATGAACCAGGAGGTTACAGTTCAAAAGCCAGTCAGGGCACATGCCTGGGTTATGGGCTCAAGGCATCCAATCAGTGATTCTCGCTCATCATTGGTGGTTTTATTTCTTTCTCCTTCTCCATTTCTCTCTAAGGTCAATAAAAATATATTTTTTAAAGTAAATTGGACTTGAAAAAATATAGTATTTAATCATGGATGCTCAGCACACAGCACAGGGATATTAAAATATTCAAACACTAAAAGCATCTCAGTGCTGATGCTGTATGTGCTAAATCTAAATGAAAACGTGGACCATGTGCCCGGACCTATATTATTATTCTAATTCAAATATTTTTCTAGATAAATCCTGGCGAGTTGAAATGCAAACAGTCAAGGTTATTTTTATAGTTCTTTGAACTTCCTTCCTCCAGACCCACAGCTAGAGAGCCATCACTGAGTCATCCCCAGACTCCCCCTGTGATGGGTGGGTCCTTCTGGGACAATCAGAACAGCTGCTCTACCAGACCCAGACCCACTGAAACCTTAGCAGGCCAGTGCTCACTTTCTAGACAGGAGCCCAGCTAGTTAGCTCTAAGCACATCCCTGTGGTTCAGGGGGAAATTTCCAGGTTTAGAATCAGATGACAGGTTTCAGTTGTGCCTAAACCATATGTGGGCTGGAAAACCTCAGAAAGCTTCCCTAATTTCTCAGAGCCTCTATATACTCATCTCTAAAATGGAAAAGTTGAAAAGTCACTCTTTCTATGCCATGAAAATCCTGTGCATTCCTCTAATATAATAAGTGTTTTATACTTTTGGGGTAGAAATGTTTTTGACTATATGTTTAATTTTGACTGTATGTTTATTGTAGAAAATGTTACAAATACAGAAAAATATATCAGCGGAAAATAGAACCCTAATGCCATCCACCAAGATAACTATCATTAATATACTGATGATCTTCCTAATTTTTTGCATATATGTTTGTATAGTTGATAGCATACCATATCTAGTTTTATATCATTTAACATTTGTGAACAGTTTACTACAGTATTTAAAGTTATTTAAAAATACTTTAAATGGTTGAATAATACTCTTTTGAAATGACGTACCCGGCTTTATTTTAAATCTCCTAGTGTTTATAGTTTAGATGGTTCTAAATTGCCATTATTTTTTAATAACATGGCAATGAATGACATCACATTATTTTGTAGCTATACAAGCATCACCCTTCTAAATTATGAGTAGCAATAAAATCATATTTATCTTTGTAAGTTCAGGTAGTGTATGGTACCTGGAATAAACCGAGACCTCTAAAAATGTGTGTTGAGTAAATGAGTAAATGTATGAGTGAGTGGGCACTAGTGACTGTCCTTTCTTCCACATTTCTGCTGTCTTGGGAGGTGTGGGTGATTCTCTAGCCAATAGTTATAAGGTAGTATGGCGTTCCCTTCCCAGGCAAATGGTTAGCATTTTCCTCTCACTTCCACTCTACAGTTGTGTCAAATAAATTTCCTGAAGCTCAAGGGTCAATGAGCCTTTTTATTGGAATGCAATCTCTAAAGCTGTTATTGGCTTTACTCACATTTTGTCTTTGCCATGATCCACTTCACACATGCATGTCAAATGAGAAATGTCTTAATAAATAAGTTAATGATCTAATTTAAAAGAATCATAGTGGAGCACTAGCAAGAACAGGGACCAGAGGAGGAGGCACCTTGGTCTCATCAGAGAAGAGTAGATACTCACAAAGGCACTAGGGAAGCCTCCCTTAAAGTAGGTGGGCTCCACCCTCAAAAATCTTCCCTGAGCCCTTACCAGTTTGGCTCAGTGGATAGAGCATCGGCCTGAGGACTCAAGGGTCCCAGGTTCTATTCCAGTCAAGGGCATGTACCTTGGTTGTGGGCACATCCCCACTGAGGAGTGTGCAGGAGGCAGCTGATCAATGTTTCTCTCTCATTGATGTTTCTAACTCTCTATCCCTCTCCCTTCCTCTCTGTAAAAAAAAAAATCAATAAAATATTTTTTAAAAATCTTCCCTGAACATAACAGTCTTAAGAATAATGATAATACTAGTAATAAGTACCATTTGTTTAGATTTTTAGAATGTACTAATGCTCGAAATATGCTGTTTTATTTGATGCTTACAACAACTGATGAAGAAGGTAAAGAATATTAGATCCATTTGACTTGTAAGGAAATTGACTTGCAAGGTTAAATGACCTGAGTACAATTAGTATCACTGAACTTTGTAGTGTTGAACAATCACATGGCTGTGGAGCCAGACAAATATGAATTTGAACCTTGGCCTCATCACAGCTTACAAACTGTGACACTGGGAAAGTTCTTTAACCTCCTTGAGGCTCCCTCAGCTCATATGTAAAATAAAGGAAGTAATAATACCTAATCCAAAAGGCTGTTTTGAGGATTAAAAGACATATCAGAGTTATGCATTCACCTGGTATACAATAAATGTTATTGGCTCAAAAAATGTTGTTCCATTATTACTACTTGTATTGTTATTTTATTTAGAGCTTTGGGATAGTCTTTCGTGATTATGACAGTAAAGCCTAAGTCGGGCTGGGACACTCAGCATCTAAACTGTGTAAGACAGAGCTCCTGCTCTCCGAGAGCTCCCAGTTGAGCCCTGCACACAGCCTCACAGCCCGTAAATAACAAAGCTGGGCTTTGAACCAAAGCTGTGGAATTCCAGAACACTTTCTTGCTACCTACTACACCCCTCCACTGCAGTATGTGTCTGATATTGCCACCAAGATTGTGTCTTCCCCACTAAACTGCATCCTTCCAGGGGGAATTCTGTGTCCCTTCTTTGTGTCCCCAGGCCCAACACAGGTCCCGCTACAGAGCTTTCCTGAGTGTCTGCTCTCTCCAACCAGAGGTCCTACGTTAGCTAGGCCCTCTATCTATCCCTTGCTTCTGCCACAGTAAGGGCCACGGTTCCAATGTTTTTGTCTTTCTTTGTGTTCCATTCACCATCCCCCTCTCCCCATTATGATTCTGCAGTGAGTGATTCCCTCTGTCATCTCCCCATAAATTGATGACTGGGGCCTGCTGATGCACTGAGCCACATGGCTAATACATCAGCTAAATGGATGCCGAAAACACCACCTGCTCCTTCAGGCAAATGGCACTTTGGAAAATGGAATGTGTAATCAATAGAATTAGTCTTAAGTAGAGCTCCATAGCCGCGTCCCAGGGCAGGGCCTTGGCAGGCAAACAGTAGGGAGATGGTTTTTATTGTCGTTGTTTTAATTTTTTAAACCCTTTCAAAGCACATGGCATGGCACTTGCTTGGCCAGCTCTGTTGCCACTGTTGTAGTCAGCATAGGATAGTCAGTATGCTGCCTCTTCCCTGCATGTTCAGCCTGAATATCCCAGTCACCTGGCTTTTCTGCCCTGTCTCTAGGAAGCTGGGAGCAATATTTGGTTTCCAATGTGCTTAGTGAAGCACCGGCAGTTAATTGCACCCTAAACAGCTAGGAGTCTGAAGTCAGGCAGGTCTGCTTGTGCCTTAGGCAAAGGCACTCAACTTTTTGGAGCACTGGTTTTCTCATCCATGAAGTGGCAGTAACTATTCCCGCCTCACAGGGATTAAGGGAAAGACTGTTCAAGAAGAGAGTAAGAGTTTGGTGTTAGTGATGAGCAGCACTGGTTGTCTCTCAGTGAGTATATGTTCAATAAACATACACTTGTAATTATTATTAGAATTGTCATTGCCATCATTATTCACAAGTTGCCTAGGTTTGCAGAGGCAGGAGCAGGATGGAGCCAGTAGCTTGATATAACTGTCAGTGTCAGGTGAGCTGTTTCCGCTCATGGCATGCTATTTGGCACAAAAACACGTTTTACTCCAGTCACTCCCAAGTTTGCATGGTCCACCTGGGAAATTGGCACCCAGAGAAGGGCAAGGCTGTGCCCCAAACCTCACAGCGAGTCACTTTGGGAACCAAAACACACTGAACATTGTCCTAAGAGAGTGAGGAGAAACAAACACGCGTAAACAAACAAATGAAGGAACAAATAAAGGAACAAGCCCTTCCTAGCTCTAGCCTTAAGCAAGGAGCTGGACCTCAGTAGTGGGTGGGGAAATGAGACCCCCACACTCACAGTTGGCCTGTGAGCATGACCAGCAATCCAATAAGGCAGTACCCCGGCTGCACCATTAGCTCATTAGGTGGAGGCGAGAGTCTGCATTGATCTGTTTATCTCTCTTGCCCGGCTGCTGGAGAAAGACCAGCTGTTTCCCTGAGAGCTGCCTTTCCTCTTGACTCATCACAGAGCACCAGGGGAGTCTGCTCCTTGTCCCTTTCAAGCTCAAGGTCACTGGAGTGCAGAGCAGGAGCTGGTGCCTTCTGAGAGCACAGACATTGCATCTCCTCCCCCATCCTTTTCATTCTCCCCTAGTGACCCCTCGTGGATGTGAAGAATGTGTTAAGAAGCGCTTGAGTTTGCAAGTGGACACATCTTGGTTTGAACCGGTCACTGCTATTTGCATACTGGCTCTATGACCTTGAGGAATAAGTTCTCCTCTGTGAGCCCCAGTTTTCTCATTTGTGAAACAAAGCTAATATCACATAAGTCATAAAATCATTATAAAGATCCACTGAGGTCAATCTGTGAGACAACAGACACAATGTCTAGTTCAGTGCTGGGCACCTAAGAAGCATAGGCAGATACCTACCTGCCATCTATGAGTCATAGCGTTTTTTCAGGCAAAAAGAATAGTATGTCTACCAACCAGGGTTTCACTCCATGGGAGTTTTGTGAGAAAATATAGCTATTGGTGCCAAATAATGCTATTCATAAATAGCTCAGTCAGGATGGACATCAAGGATGTATGATTTTCCACTCTGGATGCATCTGGTTAGACTTTTTAGCTAGCATACATATCTATTGTCTCATGGGTGGCATTTTACTCTTGAAAACTAAATTGCCTAAGAAGGTACAAGGTAATTTAATTCTTTAAAAATAGAGAGTAATTTATTAAAATACCAAGCATGTGACTTCTTGGTCAAGTAATAATGGGGCCTAGGACATACTAGGTAATAGAGGCAAAAAGTTTTTCCAAACTACTGCAATGACATACTTTTTATGCATTATATGTTTCCAACTTAACTAATATCCCACATTTGATCTTCTAATATTTTCCTTCTTTTTATGCTACTGCCCAGTTCTTAATTTAATACCATATTTAAACTATAAATATCCTCATTGTAAAAATATATCAAAGTAGAAGAATTTAAATTGCTGCTAATTCCACATGTTAATCTATCACTGTATTTCTCATGAACTCTTTCTTTGGGTTTTTGTACATTTTTAATAAAATGGGTGTCTTACTGTATTTTTCATTTTTTCCACTCAACACTATATCATAACCATTTCCCATGTTATTAAATATAATTTATAGGGATGATTTTAAGAATTACATAATATCCCACGGTACATAGTATCCCACAGTGAATATTATTTAAACATTTTTTTCTTATTGAACATTTAGGTAATTTTCAATTTTTTACTTTTATAGTGTACATATGTTTCTGTCTCTGGTAATTTTTTTAGAATAGTATTCATTGCATCCTTGTGAAAGGCATTGACAATAGTTGATTGATTATCTCTAAAGAAAAATGACCCCCTTCCATTCTTGGTTTGTTTGCTATTTTCTTAGATAGAGTCTGGGATACCCCCTGGTGGAGATTAAAGAACATCACCCAAACCTGTCTCGTGCCCTGATATGGGAATTTAAAGACTCTGGGTGCTCAACCTTTAGAATTTGGCATATGCAAAGGACTTGTCTCTCATTCCTCCTCTCCCTCTCTCACATACACACACACAAAACAACAACAAGAACAACAAAGCTAAAGGAAATTCAAGTGTAATAATCAAATGAAAAAAAATCAAGAAAGCTCAGACCTAACATTGTTTCCAATTTGAAGCAAGGTCACTGACTCTGCTTGGTGACTAAAGCATAACAATGTTTCCTCTGTGGGTTGATGTGTCCTAGACTAGAACTCTGCCCATCAGGACACTAGATGGAGCCTGATGGGAAAGTGTGTGCTCTACCTGCACTGGAACCATTTTCTCTGCACTTTCCTTTTCAGGTCTCACGGAAAACCTCTCTCTCTGGTATTCTTCAGATAAGCTGCCCTCGATCAGTCATTCATCAAACATTTACTGAGCCCTTGCTCTGAGCCGGCTGTCAGACACAGCTGAGTCAGACACAGTCCCTGCTGGGAAGGAGCTTATGGGCTAGTGGGAGAGCCGCCAACTTACCAAACGGCCCTCCCTTTCCTCACTGTTACTCTCTCCAGGCTCCAGGCAACAGGCCCAACAGTGTAGCCTGGCCAGGCCATGTACTACTTTTATCGCCTTGAGTTGTTCTTATTGTTTCCTCTTTCAAGAAGGCCCTTCTGCCCTAACTGGTTTGGCTCAGTGGATAGAGTGTCAGCCTGCAGACTGAAACAAAAAGAACATGGAATAGGTCTCTTTATGGAAGAAGCAGTCTGCAGCGGAAGTTTAGGCACAGTGGCACATCTGGAAGAGTGAGGCGAGCGTGGAGGCTGTGGAACTGTCTAGGCAGGAAATGATGAGCACTGGACTGAAGCTTTGAGGTAGAGAGGGCACGGTAGATTTGGGAGACCTGGACATCTCAGGGGAAATGCAAGGTTTTTGGAACCATAGCTCAGCCTTTCTTCCCTCCCACTCCTCCTCCAACCACCTCCCCAGCCTCATTTGCTTGCCTAGCTCCTATGACCTGGTCCTGCTGGTCTCAGTAGTAGAGGACATACCTCTACTACCGAGAGGACATATCTCTGTCTCACATTCCATTTCCTCTCAGGGACTATAGTCCTGCCTCTTCCAAATCTGTGCTTCTTATCAGATCTGTGGTTTGGTCCCTGCTTTGTGACACCATCTTAACTGAGGAGCCTTAGGCCATTCAGTTGAACCATGTGCTCTCTCAGATTTCTCATCTATCAAGTAGGGAAAATAGTACTTCTTGCCTGCCTTCATTACTGTTTTTGTGAGAATCAAATGCCCTAATACTAGTAGGTGTGAACAAGCTTTGATGTGTTACTATTGTCATGAACCCATTTGGAAGCCACTTGCAAGAACTAAGAATCCCCATTTTAATAAAATTGATTTTACAGTTTGTGCAGAATCCTATAATTTAACCTAAGGAAATTCAAGTTATACAACCAGGAATGAGTTTGCAAAAGTAAGCCAAAAAGCACCAAAAATCAAGGCATCATTTAAGAAGTCTGAAAATGATGTTGCTATTTAATCACTCAATAAGTATTTATAAAGACGTACTCTGTGCCAGGCATTAATCTTAACACTTGGGATACATCAGTGGTCAAAGTGCACACCCTCCTGAAGCTTATAGTTTACCAGCATAAACAGGCAATAAACATAAGTGCATTAAATAGAACATTAGAAGGTAGCAAATATTATTTTTTAAAAAGCAAAAGAAGACATAAAGGGATATTTACCTCTTTTCTATGATATACTTAGCTCATTGTTGAAATGGAATACACAAATAAATACTTCCTTTGATATTGCTTATTTTTTCTTAATACATGATAATTATGAATCCATATTCACTAAACAAAACTTAGAAAATTCAAGAAGATAGAATGAAAATAATGATGGTGATGATGATGATGATGGTGATAAGAAGAAATCTCCCCTATACACATCATCCAGAGATAGTCATTATTTTTTTAATATATTTTATTGATATTTTTCAGAGAGGAAGGGAGAGGGATAGAGTATTAGAAACATTAATTAGCTGCCTCCTGCACACCCGCTACTGGGGATGTGCTTGCAATCAAGGTACATGCCCTTGACGGGAATCAAACCTGGGACCCTTCAGCCCGCAGGCCGATGCTCTATCCACTGAGCAAAACCAGCCAGGGCCAGAGATAGTCATTATTATTATTTGGGTGTGTATCTTTTTCTGAAATGGATTATACAGAGTGGGGCAAATGTATGTTTATACTAGTTATTTGTATGGAAAATAATACAATAATTAATAAATGATAATATAAGAATAAACTGTTTCTTGTACTCATAACTATAAACCTACTTTTGCCCAAACCTATATTATTTACAGCTATGGTCCCTATATGTTTACTCTTCATTCATTAAACTTCTTCATTAATCATCTCACATGCAAAAGGCTTCCTGAGAGGCATATGGAAAAATAGAAAAATGCAGATTCGGGATAGAGTCTTTGCTCTGCCTTCCCAGCCATTTGGCTTTAAACCAGTTATTCATCTTCTAGAGTCTTCATTTCTCTATCTGTAAACTGGAGACTGTGATGCTTACTCAGTGCTGTCCTGAGAATTGAATGATTTAAATGAGGTAGGGCTGGACCACACCTGACATACAATCAGTACTTAATAAGTATGGATTCCCTTCTCCTTTTTTCATTCACTTAACACATTCTGTATTTGGCCTCATGCTAGTGGGAAGACACAGCCCCACTCTCTTGGAGTTTAGCATCTGGCTGAGTCAACTATCCTAGGAAGGAAGGTGTTAGAAAGAACTTCCCCCCAAACTGAAAAGTAAATAGGAGCTAGTCAGAAAGACTTAGGGAAGGATAGTCCAGGCTGGTTCAAGACCCCGAAAGCAGGAGAAAATAAGTACAGGAGAAAGTCAAAGCAGTTCAGGTGGCTGAACGGGGTTGGGAAGTGATGAGAGAAGTCAGCCAGGGGATACCAACTATAGGCGGCTCAGCTCCTGAGAACAGCATTTCTCTGAAGGAATCTGGGCAGAATCTGCATGGGGAATTGGGCCTTTAGGACCAAACAGAATCTATAGAAATATTCATTAAAAACTTGGCTCATGACTAATTAGAGTAGTTGTTTAGTATAGATCAGAGAATATCCCAGCACGTGGGTATCACATTTCCCAAACTAATAACCTTGACTCAGTCTAGTGAGAAAATTTTTGTCTCCTTTGACAATTTACAAATTGACAGATTTGTAAGGTCTTATAGAGATTTAAAAGTTGTACCAACACTTGTTATACATTTAAAAAATTCTCCTTAAGGAAGAAGAATAAGAATACCCTCTTTCTCTCATTCTCCACACATGTACTAAGCAGAGGCTTGTAGCCAGGCCCATGCCAAGTTTAGGAACACAGATGAAAGAGTCCCCGCTGGCAAAAGCCTCAGGCCTAGTGAGGAAAACAGTCAAGTAAACAGACAATGGCAGGCAGTGTGAGAAACAGGATAAATGCCAACACAGGATGCAGAACAGAGCACAGGTAAAAGGGTGCTTAAGGAACAGGAGGCTCACGATGTTACCTCAATCCCAAGGTTTCTCTTGGCTCTGAAAAAATCTAATTATTCAACATTTAACAAATGTTTTCTTTCTTTTTGATCAAAACCTCTGAATAATACATTTGGATTATTAAGGGAGATCTGACAGTCTTGATGATTATCAACAGTATCCTTTAGTCCCACAAAGCTGATAACCAGAGAAAATGACTCTTGGAATATTGTTTATCTCTGGCACTGAGACAAAAAAAGGAAAATTACATGGTTGTTTTTGTGTGTGTGTTTGTTGTTGTTTTTATGTTTGGGATACTAATGTTCTCCTTATTTAAAAAAATCACTTAAAATATACAGTAGTCCATATATAATGTATATGTATATAGATATTACAGTTTCTTTATCCATTCATCTGTTGATGGACATTTAGGTTGTTTCCATCAATAATGCTGTAATGAACATGGCAATGAAGGTAGCTCTTCAGTATACTGATTTCACTTATTTTGGCTATATACTTAGAAGTGGGGTTGCTGAAATGTAAGGTAGTTGTATTTATTATTTTATTTTTTTGAGGAGCCTCCATAATGTTTTCCATGGTGACTGTACCAATTTACATTCCCACCAACAGTGCACAAGAGTTCTCTTTTCTCTATATCCTCACAACACTTATCTTTTGTAATTTTAATAACAGCTATTCTAACAGATGTGAGATAGTATCTCATTGTGGTCTTAATTTGCATCTCCTTGATGATTAGTGATTTAAGCGCTTTTTCATACACCTGATGGCCATTCATATTTCTTATTTTGAGCAATGTCTTTCAAGTCCTTTGCTCATTTTTAATTAATTAATTAATTTATTTGCTATTTAGTTATATGAACCCTTTATCTGATATGTGGTTTACATTTTTTTCCCATTCTATAGGTTGCCTTTTCACTCTGTTAGTTTTTTCTGTTGTACAGAGCTTTTTAGTTTGATGCAATTCTATATCTCTATTTTGGCTTTGGTTGCTGTGTTTTTTGTGTCATATCCAAAAAGTCATTGTTCAGACTAATGTCATGAAGCATTTTTTCTTGTTTTCTTGTAGCAGTTTTATATTTTCAGGTCTTACATCTAATTTGCTAATCTTGAATTGACTTTTGTATATGATGTGAAATAAGGGTTCAAATTCATTCTACATGAGAATATCCAATTTTCCAAATACTTTTTGAAGGAAGTATTCTTTTCCTATTGTGTATTATTAGCATCCTTGTTAAAGATTAGTTTACTAGCTATATTTACTTCTGGGTTTTCTATTCTGTTTCATTGGTCTATATATCTTTTATTTTGCCAGTATTATATTGTTTTGATTACTGTAGCTTTATATTTTGTAATCAGGAAACATGATGCCTCCAAATTTAAATAGTGTAGAAATTGTAACATTAAATCACAAACCCAGGATGTCTTCCCTTTATCTGTCTTCTTTGATTTCCTTCATCAATGTTTTGTAATTTTCAGTGTACTGAAAGGTCA
>PVJC01025894.1:0-24403 GCA_004026665.1 Murina feae | reverse complement strand
AAGGGCAGGTCCAGCTGACCTCTGGGCCCTGGGCAACACCTGGGACACTGGGCCCTCATGCACCCCCTCCTCTTGAGTCACGGCACCCGAGTCCCCATGTGGAAATGCAATGAGTGTGGCTGGATGTGGTGGGCTGGGGCACAGCATGGGCCTCTGGGCTGCCCAGCAACACTGCACGGAAGCTGGGCAGGCAGCGCGATCTCTCCTGGCTGGTCTTGCAGACCAGCTCCTGCATGGCAGGTGCCCCTGCATCCTGCGCCTGCTGCCTTCCATGGTGTTATCCCAAGCAGCAGCAGGAGCAGCAGCTGTAGCTCTACTCCAAGGAGTGCTAAGCGTGAGGCCGGGCAGCCAAAGAGGGGCTGTGGGCAGAGAGCGAGGGACCTGGCATGGCGTCCACTCTGATGCCGCATGCACATTCAGCAGTTAGGTGGGGGCCTTAGCCGGAGCCTAGGGTTGGGGTGGAGGCTGAGCCTGATCAGGGCTGAGACCACTGGGGCAGGAGCCGGGTCCGACCGGCCCCTGTGGTCCTGGCAGTGGGTTTCTCACAGGCGCCCAGCACCCAAGCACAGGGGCTTCCCTGGAGCTCAAGCCCTGGTGTCCTGGGGGAGGTTAGCAGGGGGAGTAAGAGCTAGCTCGATGGACACCCTGCATTCTCACTGCACCTTTGTCCCCATTACCCCCGCCTCCATGTAGCCCAAGAGAGGTCGCAGCCCCCCCGCCCAGGTGCTGTGGGAGGTTGGTCGCCACCACCCACCATCAGTTCCCCATCCCAGCCCAGGGCCTGGCCCTGATCAGGGCCTACTGGCAGGGGGGAAGGGCCAACTGCCACCGTGGTGGGCGGGCGGCAGGTCAATCGGGGCCTGCCAGCCGGGAGAGAAACCTGGGAGGTTGGCTGCTGGTCCCAAGGACGGAGCTGGCCCTCGGTCCCCTAAGAAAGGGGTTGCATCGCCGTCACCCACCGCTGGCCCCAATCAGGCGATGGAGAGACTGCGGAAAGTTGGCTGGCAGGACCTATTTGGCAATCAGGGCCTGCAGGCCAGGGGCAGCTTCTGCGTTGAGTGTCTGCCCTCTGGTGGTCAGCATGTGTCACAGCGACTGGTCATTCCTGTCGTCCCATCATAATGGTTGCTTAGGCTTTTATATATATAGATAGATTATCTGGCTTTTCCTACTTTCACTATTATGAGTCTTTGATGAAACAGAAACTAAATACTAGAACTAAATATTCTGATCATTTTCAGAAGTAGGTACCATTAAAATAATAAAATAATTGCATGTCATTAAAAAATGAGGCCCGAGGATATAAAAAGTCCATCCTAAGTTTAAGAACATCGGCCTCTCTTTCTTTCCAGGTTGACATGCCTCCATTCCAGCACGTGAAGACTCCCTGTGCCTGCGTTGACATATGCGGGAGCATAAGGAGACAGCCTTGCACTTGGCTGGAACAAACTCACAGTGGCACCAAACTACATCAGGCAGGGGCACAGGAGAGAGCTTGAGGTCATCAGAGAAGAGGCTTGGGGAAACAGAGTATGTGTACCACTCGGGAGCCCATCAAAATAGGCGGGTGGTTCCATTTCCATGAACCATCCTATTTAATAAAAGGCTAATATGCGAAAGGTGGAACGACTGGTTGCTGTGATGTGCACGGATCACCAGAAGGCAGAGGCTGGACTCACGGCTGGCGAGCGCAGTGGTGGTGGCAGGAGCCTCTCCTGCCTCCGTGGCAGCGCTAAGGTTGCCTGACAGCTTAAATATGTATAAGCTATCAGTCGGACATCCCTTGAGGGCTCCCAAACTGCAAAAAGGCACAGGTTAGGCTGAGGGATACCCCCCCCCCCCCAGTGCACGAATTTTGTGCACTGGGCCTCTGGTATATATATAAAACAATTTCACAGAAAGGGGTTTATTTTCTTTATAATAAGATTAAAAACTATTTTGTGATGTTTACTATTTCAGGTACTAGTTTAAAGGCTTTACATTTACTCACTGTACATAACTCACTGCAGTACATCCTCTTAACAATTTGAGGTAGATATTATCATTGTCCCCATACTACAAGTGAGAAAATACATCAGAGGTTAATTACTTGCCTAAGGTCACTAAGCTGGTATTAGAGCACAGATCTGAACCTGAGCTGAATGGCTCCAGGCTATGCTCCTCCCTGTGCAGCCTCACCTGATGAATGAGGGTATGGCCGCAAGAGAGGTACAAGTATGTATTCAATGTTAAAAAAGAATTCTGCATTGTTAGGGAAATATTGCAAAGTGAAAATAAGGGATGCTGACTGGCTTAGACAGACTGCTCCTGCATTTGCAGGCCTTCTTCGGCTCACAGACCCTTATCAGAAAAAGCAGTCATTGCAGCCTCTTGATGGGGGGAGGGGAAGAAGAGAGAAGAAGAATCTGGAAAATTAAAAACAAAAAATCCAGATATCAAATGGTGGATCAGTAATATTTTCTTCTTATGCAAAAAATATTAATTTTACTACTATTTAGGTTGGGTCCATAAAAATACAAGTAGATTTTGTACCTCACACAGACCATCTGTTTACCTTTTATTTCCTATTTTCCTGGGTATATTTCAGTATGCATCTTTAAAGGATAAGAATTACTTATTGGAGTGTTTCAGAATTTTTGTATCTGTAATATAAATCAGAAGGAGAAGGGAACATAACTGGCATTTACAATTGCCTTTTCTAGGCCAGCTACAAAAGATATTTTATCCCCACTGACTCTTGTACCAAAAGACAGGAAAAGAGTGGAAGCCCTGTTTTTCCCTTCCTTTTATAAATGAGGAAAATGAAGTTCAAATCACTTGCCTAAACAGCTGTGGTAGAGCAGGGACTTAAATCCAGGACTTAGGGCTCACCTCTGAATCCAACACTCTTCCCACAATATGCCACCTAAGGAGCTCCTAGAGCAGCGGTTCTCAACCTGTGGGTCGCGACCCCTCTGGCGGTCGAATGACCCTTTCACAGGGGTCACCTAAGACCATCCTGCATATCAGATATTTACATTACGATTCATAACAGTAGGGACACTACAGTTATAAAGTAGCAACGAAAATAATTTTATGGTTGGGGGTCACCCCAACATGAGGAATTGTATTTAAAGGGCCAGGTTGAGAACCACTGTCCTAGAATGAGTAATGGCCAAAGAGAAGGCCAATTCCTTTTTAAGTGAAAATTTGATGGTAGGTGTGTGATTCTTTTTCAGTAAACAAGAGAGCAGAGTTCTGCTGTGTAGCAGGCCTAAAGTGGGGAGACAGCATGTAAAAACAACACAGCTCATTTAGAAGGGGCCTGTCCCCCCCCGCCCCCCCAGCACGGGTTTAGGGGGTTTGAAGCTGTGTTAAATTAAGCCCGGAAAACCAGAAGAGTTCTATTCATCAGCTATTTCCATCCTAAGTCTGCCTGAGGTAGAAATGCAGGTTGTTGTTTTGTAAGCTAAGAAGGCATTATGTAAGCACCAGAAACCAAGCAGTGGAGGCTGTCAGATTTGGTGGGGAAAGGTTTTTTCTATGGAATCTAGTGTTCTGTTAAGCCTGCGTTTTCTGATTTTAAAGGAAAAGCATTTAAAAAACAAACAAAAGAACCCCACAATCACATTCAATTAAGGGCACTATTTTAGATCTGTAGTTTCGGTTTTCCAAATATTTTCCAAATGTCAGAGATGTGCAACCACAGAACAAAAGGAGAACAATCAATTTCTTCCTCTGCTGAAGTGCAAGAGCACAGCCCTTCCCTTCTTTTCTGACATTTTATGACTATTTCCATGACTCACTCCTTCTAAAAAGGACAAGCCAGGTGAGCAGGCCATAGCGATGCAGCCAATAAATGGTTAGCAGAATGGCATCTTTATAAATATGAACAGCCTCTCAAAAGTACCTGCTAACTACTGTACAGAGCTGTTCTCTTTACAAATTCAAAGAAAAACTTAATTAGAACAATGTATGTGAAACCTAAAGCTGGCAAATAATTTGAACCTCTCAGAAGAACCAACCCTGCCTCCTCAAGCCAGTTCCAAGATCTGCACCAGACTGCTCCTGGCCGACTCCACAGGCTCTCGGGAGAGAGAAACAATCTCTAAGAACCTGGATCTCTGTCATGCATAATGAAACCTTTCTTCTTCAGTGCCAATGAACAGGGAAAGGCTGAGTGCACTTGAGCCAGGTCTTTAAATAGATTTTCATTCAACCTAAACAACCCCACTGTAATACATTTCCATACTTTCTTTGAAAGATAGCTCCAGTGCATTAAGGTCATTAAGTAAACCTAACCACACAAAGCACAGCACAGGCTGGTATAAAACTAAGTGATGACCAAGGCGCACTGGTTCTTCCACACTCACATCTCCCTGAGTCATCGTATTACATCATTTTGGCTGGGAAGTGTCGGGCTTTTGCAGTGAGAATTCTCAACAACTTTCCCAAATTCTCCTTTAAGTGAAACACGTAGGCAGCTCAGCAATGGCTTGGAAGACTACAGATAAATACAGAAGAGCAAATTAAAAGTTTAAAATCTGAATCCAGTTGATGTTCATTCTTAGTTTTCTAAAAATCTGTTTCCAGAATAAAGTATGAGTAATCAATGTCCCCTACCAGCGGTTCCACTGCTTCTAGATAAAGTTGACCAGATACTTGTGATCTGCATTTCATCTATCACGTCTCCTAACGTTCAAGGCCAGACCCACAGAGAGCCATTTCTGCCAGGGATTTGTATTCACCTGTTTCTTGGACCCCTCAATTCGGCTTCCAATCTGTTGGTCCTGATAACATGCAGCCAGCTGCAATCTCTGAACAGGCATCTTCCTCTCAACACAGGACTCAAGAAAGATGCGTTCTCACAAAGAACACATGGACCACTGCCAGCAACTGAGTAAAACCAGGGCTTCAGTAAAACGCCATCATCTTCTAAGACCAGCCACTCTCAGGGGCAGCCTGGGAAGTCTCACACACTGCTACAAAATTAGAAAAATCGAAAACAGAATAGGGAGGGTCTCAGAACTAAATTTAAAAAACTTTTTAAGCCCTAACCGGTTTGGCTCAGTGGATAGAGCGTCGGCCTGCGGACTGAAGGGTCCCAGGTTCGATTCTGGTCAAGGGCATGTACCTTGGTTGTGGGCACATCCCCAGTAGGGGGTGTGCAGAAGGCAGCTGATCGATGTTTCTAACTCTCTCTCTCCCTTCCTCTCTGTAAAAAAAAAAAAAAATACCAAAACACACACACACACACACACACACACACGACCTTAAAGTAAAAAAAACCAAACTATTTATTTATTTTTAAATATATTTTATTGATTTTTTTTGCAGAGAGGAAGGGAGAGGGATGGAGAGTTAGAAGCATCGATGAGAAAGAAACATCGATCAGCTGCCTCCTGCACACCCCCACCTGGGGTTGTGCCACAACCAAGGTACATGCCCTTAACTGGAATCGAACCTGGGACCTTTCAGTCCACAGGCTGACGTTCTATCCACTGAGACAAACTGGCTAGGCCAACAAATTTTTTAATTAGGATATTCTGAATTTCCTAATTTGGGGAGACAGCTTCACTAAAAAAAAATTTTTTTTAATTGGCAATTTGTTTTTATTTTTATTAAATGTCTTTACTTGGCAAAATAAAAGAATTGGCAATCCCTATGTTGGTCTCCAGCACTTTGGGGGAAATTTTACTGGCCAGGAAAACCAGAATTCTGGTTTTGATGGCCCTACACCTACTTTCTATTTAAAATGTCAAATTTTGGAAAATTTTTATAAATATGTAGAAGGCTTAAGATATGTAAATGAATGAATATTTAGGTAAGGAATCCAACTCTTAGAGCATTATTTTAATATCCAGAAGACAAGTGACAAGTGAAGATAGGGGCATACAGAAAGTCAATTTTATGGACACAAGAGATCAATGATATCACTATCTTCACAGGTCATGGGAGGGCCAAATTAGATAAGCAGCAAAGGGCTTAATGATTCTGATTTTAACACATCAGAAAGCAGAGTAAATGCAAATCTCAAAGTAAGCTAAGGAAAACAGAAAGAACTCTTTGTAGTCCTGCCCCTGACTTGCTGACCAGTTGTGCCACAGTGGCTAAGTTTATCTCTCTGAGATTTTCCTTTCTTATCTGTAAAATGGGGATAACTTTCAGGACGTTATGATGATTATAAAGAGTGTACTTTTGCTGATACAAAGTAAATACTCAACAAATTGTAGCTATCTCTAAAAGAATGTTGTATCTTATATGTAAAGACAACTAAATTACTTATCCAAAGTCACAAGTGGCAAAACCTAAATAAAGAGCCCAGGTTCTTTAATCTTACTCTATTTTTTTTTTCTAGATTGCAATGTTCTTGAAGTGGGAGTGGGTGTTGCCTGATACAACCATTTCAGTTAAAACAAAATCATTTCAGTCAAAACAAAATTAACAGGTAGAATCAAATAAAACAAAAGTTGACAAATACATAATTTTGTTTTTTTAATATTAGATAGCTGTGAATTTCTACAGCCAACTAGTTTTTTTTCCCCATTTCTCAAACTTTAAAAAGCTGCTCCTGTACTTTTAAAAGTCTGATATGCTAGCTATATCAGACTAAGTAATTCAATTTCATAAATACAGGATACCATTATCCTATATAATAAAAGCCTAATATGCAAATTGTCCCCTCGGGCAGTAGTTCAACAGGGAGATGAGGAGTTTGACCGCTGGTTATGATGTGCGCTGATCACCAGGAGGCGGAGAGGAACATGGTGGGCATCAATAACCTGCGCTGGCAGTGGAAGAAAGTGGAGGCGCTGCCGGCCCCAATGACAGCGGGCCCCAATGACAGCAGGACGGCAGTGGGATGGAGGAGCAGGTGGACAGGCAGTGCCAGGTCAAGGCGGGTGCGAGTGGGGGCCCGAATGCCCCACCAGTGGTGACCAGTGGCTGGGGCAGGGCTGCTGCCCAGCTCCCAGGCGCTGACAGAGCCAAGTGGGGAAGGGGGGCCCAAGTGGTGCCCTGACCGATGGTCCCACAGACTGCAACCGGCGACCAGCAGCAGTGGCAGGGCTCCCAGGTGCTGAAGGAGCAGGGTGAGGGGTCCCCGCCCTGATAGATCGCCCCACAGGCAGGATGGTGAAGCAGGTGAGAGGGCGCCACCAGGTCAAGGTGGGGTGCCAGGAGGGGCTGTGGGGCTGGGGGCAGGAGCTGGGGCCCCGATCTGCGGGCCACCCGGAGGGACCCCACCCATGTATGAACTCGTGCATCAGGCCTCTAGTTTGAAAAATAATCCTTTACTTAGACAATTTCCATTGAATAGTCAATTATTAAAAACAGCATTTTTATCTTTTCATACCCTGGTGAATTTTGTGTCCTTAAACCAAGGCAACTTCTGATATGATTTTTAAAAACCAACATTTTGCTCACTTAAAATAGATTATTTAAAATCCCCAAGGCCTTCCACAATGATCTTTTATAGGAAGTCTAAGAGATCCTGATTCACTTTTAAAAGGCACCTTGGTCTGTGCATGCTCAGGCTCTTCCCCTGCTGTGGGGCGCATGGTCGTCTCCAGACTCTGCTGTCCCGAGCAGACCGCATCTGCAAGTCTGGACAGGGTAAGGGGAAGTGCTCCGGTGGAAGAGACTCCTTTTCTGTGTGGAGCTGACTACATGGAGATGAAAGCTGACAAACTGGCCTCAGAAGGACTTATGAGTGAACTGCTCAGACGGCAGGCATTCAGGTGAGGCAACTATAGTTCTACACCACACCCAATGCCACATTTAAATAGCATTTTTCTAAAGGAACTCAAGGAATGAATTTATACTTACAACATTCCAGTGGGAAGGAAACTTCCCCTGATGAGTCCTCATCCTACCCAACTGGAAGGTTTTCCACTATGTTCCTCAAATAGTCTGTACACATCTCTACCACTGCCCTTATCAACCTGGATCATCTTATTTCCCTGGACTCTGGACCACATCTGGATAGACTATGTCCCATTCACTACTCAGTCCCCAGCGAGTAGCATATCATCTGACACACAGTGTAAATGCTCAGTAAGTAATTTGATAAATGGAAGGAGAAAGCAACTCAGAATTGGAGTTTAAAGGGAGATTAATCAGCTTTCTTCAAGTGTCTTCACGCTCCGGGTCAGGACAGAAACTATCACCTTCCTCTGAACTTTCCACAATTAATAAACATGTACCAAGCCAAGTACTATAGGCTGTGTGTGGAGGAAACAGAAATGAGCAAGACAAGAAGGAAGCTCAGCGGTAGTGGTAGAGGAGGCATGTGCATATGTAAGTGTATGTATTATGATTGTTAAGGGAACAGAGGAACAAACTGCCTCATCTCCTTGCCGACCACTTTCTGTCTCATTCCCAAGTACCCTATGGAATCCCACCCCATTAGTTTCACTGCCTTCATGCCAAGACTCCAGTTGCTATAAAGTCCACCCTCTTCAGCATGGCATCCAGGTCTCAAAGCATTCATTTCTGATGTTCCCTAATGAGTCTTCCTCAGAATATGGGGGGGCAGGGGGGTCTGCTCCACTATGGCCCCTTAGAAAACCCTCCATCTCTCCTCTGCCTTACTCTAAAGTACACCTCTCCTATCTCACCTCCATCCACTCAAGCCCTGTTAGCCACCCATTAGTGCCCATGCTGATTTCTTTTCATCATGGAGTATAGCTGTATTACCCCTCATTTATTTAAAATATGTTTTTGTTGATTTTAGAGAGAGGGGGAGAGGAATAGAAACAATTGATGAGAAACCTCAACTGGTTGCCTCCTGTATGCCCCCTATTGGGGATGGAGCTGGAATCCTGGGCATGTGCCCTGATTGGGAACAGAACTGGTGACCTCTTGGTTCATGGGTCGATGCTCAACCACTCAGCCACACCAGCTGGGCTTTTCCCTCATTTTTATATATTTTAAGTGGAGCCATAAAAGATTGGTAATTGCTTTTAATTCTATTTCATACGTGTCAGGTACCACAGTAACAGTATAAACCCTCATTTGACGGTTTTATAAGTCCCTGTACTTTATATGATCCAAGATTAAATATATGAAACAGGTATAGTTATGCTACTGAATTTTAATAGCAGGGTCCCAAGGCACACATAAAAACAAACAAACAAACAAACAAACAGGATATAGAGAACACAAAAGTGATCTATTCCAAAGAACACGAAGGGAAACAAATTCTCACAAACAAAAAGACAATACAAAATCTGGGAGTTACTTTCCTGTTATGGTAATGTAAAGCAAGTCCACCCCAAATTGTATTGACTTGGAACTAGCACTGGTTACAATACTAAATAAATATATATATATATATATATACACACAGAATACTCTTAATTCTGAATTTCAAGTTTAAATACTACTCAATGTTTCTTGGACATCCCCTGGGGGAACCACTCATAAAGGTGAATACCCTTTATTTTGAAGAACCAGCTCTGTGTGGTTCCTTCAGCTCTGAAGGGGCTTTCCACAGAAATCACTGTTACCCACACCCACGTGAAAAGACCTCAATGCCAAGTCCGGTACATCCGACTGCATCAAAAAAAATTTCCCTGCACTTTCAGCTTCAGGTCCCCGGGGCATTCTGCTTCCTGACCTGAGTGCTACTGTATTTACTTCACTGTCGCACTTCACCCCGCCTGGGTGTTGCTGGATAGCTCACCTCCACTTCTGTCCCTGGGTTATTCGAGGTCATGAGCTAGCGCAGCACAAGTCTCTGTGTCCCGCATTTACACTTAAGAGATTTAGTGTCGCTTTAGTCTTACCAGCCTCCATAGATCCTCCACAGGAAGTTTTAAACTTCGTTATTCCTGCATATCTCGTCAAAATGAGTTCAAACTTATAAACTAAGCCTTGGTTCGCGGCGGAAAAACTCCTCGCACGGTAAAGCTAAGGCACCAGCATCTGCTCTCGATGACCACTCGGGCCCCTGGCTCCAGCTTCGCTCCACGGGCCCCTTGCAACCCACCTCGCACCACCTCGCCCTCGGGCGAGTGCCGTAAGGGTGGAGCGTTTCCGCAGAGATGCCCACGCTGTGCCCGAGAGCGGGACGGGACCGAGGCATCACCCCACCTCCTGACCGCCTTGGGGTGCGGGAGGGGCGCTGAGCCGCCGGTGCTCTGTAACCCGCTCCCCCCGGACCCAGGAGGGCGCGAGGGGTCTGTGCCGCGAGAGGAGGCTCCCGGAGCAAGGCTGCCTGGAGCTACACTGCACTCCCCCGCCCGGCTTTGGGGACAGAACCGAGGGTTCCCACGGGTGGGTCCTCCGCCTCCGCCCAGACTCCACCGACAGGCCCATCCACCAAGTGCAAGACCAGCCAGCTGGGGAGGAAAAGCTCAGAGACGCGGTGAGAAACGAGGCCGACGCTGCGGAGGGCACCAGCGGGCGCCCTGGGAGCCGAGGGGAGGCAGCGCCGGCGGCAGCAGAGCCCGGCCCCGGCCCGCCCGGCCGCGCAGCCCTTACCCACGGTGGACTTGCAGGCCTCGCAGAAGGTGTCGTCGGTGAAGCGCTCCATCAGGCTGGTCTTGCCCACGCCGCGGGAGCCGATGATGATGACCTGCAGCTTGAAGTCGGCCGGCCTGGGGGGCTGCTTCCTCCGGCGGGCCTGGCCCCCCGACAGCGCCGGGGAGCCCGTGCCCAGGCCGCCGCCCCCTGCCCGCCTCTGCAGCGCGGCGCCCGGATCCATGCACGCATACGGCTCCCGCTCGGCCCGCCGCCCGCCGCCGCCCGCCCCCGGGCCGCGCGCCTCGGGCCCCGGCGCCCCCTCGGCCTCCGCCGCGCGCCTGGGGTCGATCCCGGGCTCGGCGCCCGCCCGCTCGAGCGCTCCTGGCGGCCCGCGGACTTCGCGCGGCAGCTTCTCCGCTGGTTGGCTGCCCGCGCCCGCACCCAAGCCGCTGCCGCCGGCGCTACCGCCGCCACCGGGCGAGGAGGAAGGGAAACAGCTACTCCGCAGCAGCGGCAGGAGCATCCCGGACGAGGAGGGGCAGGAAGCGCAGGCGCGGGGCGGCGGGTGGGAGGGGCGCGGGGCCCGCGGCCGGCAGGAGGCCCAGCGCACGCGCGCCCCCTGCTGGCGGGAGGACCGCTCGCCCTGCGCACCTCGCCCGCCCTTCACCTACTTGGCTTTCTGCTTCCACTGTGCCCAGCTTGCCCTCTCTCTTCCCTTTCTTTTCTGTCTGTCGTCTGTTCTATCTTCTTCTCTCCCATCTTTCCCCCTTTCCTTTTCACTTCTCCTTTCCCTGCTTTCCCTGAGCACAGTCCTAAGACACCATGTGTTAGCCACCTCTCCCCCAAACCTGTGCCTCTCCAGCTGTGTCCTCCAAATCACTGCCCCAACTCGCTGCTGCTGCCAGGACGCTCGGTAGTCCCCGCGCCAGGCCTCCGCCGTCACCGCTGGCCGCCGCCGCCTCCCGTGCAGACCTGCTCGCGCGCAGACCCCATTCGCTGCTAGAAGCCCTGCGCACCCCCATTGGGAGGTAGACTTCATCTTTTCCCACCATGTGTGTCTTCCATTTCCCACAGGAAACACAAGAAATCAGTTGTTTTTATCCCTAATTGCCGACTCAATCAAAGTTAGGAAGTTTTTATTCCGGTTAAGTTTAAAAATAAGTAAGTGGGATGCTCCTTTGAGGGAAGCGAGTGAGTTAGCTAGCACCCCATCAGCGGTAAGAAGCTTCAAGATGGAAACGCCACAAACTTAGGAATTATAGGCTTGGGTATGTTTTGCCGCTTATGTTTGAAAGGACTTAAGGACACAGAAAATCACTGCTCTGATCCCTTGCCAGAGATTTGTTTAGCAAATTCCTCAGCGTAAACTTGAGCACCTCAGAACACAGGGTTCTGAATATGATAGGAGCTGGCACATTTGCCTAGAATGATCACGCAACCCACCCAAATTTCAGCTTTATTTAGAACTGGGTTTAGTAATGCATAGTGGATGTTCGTCTACAAATCTGATTTGTAAAAATTTAACCTTGCCCATAAAGCAAATTGAAGGTTTGTATTTATAAGATAATTCTTAGCTTTCCAAGAACATCACAGTAAGAACCTTTTCAGTCGTTCCTGAAGTATTTAAAATAAGATTGATCTCATTTTATTTATTTATTTATTTATTTATTTATTTATTTATTTATCTCATATTTTAAACACAGCTCCATCACTTACAATCAGGGAACCATTCTAAGCTGTGGATTTCTCTGCCTTTCTTGCCATTGAGTATTTTAAGGGGGGAAAAATCAACAAACCATCTATGCAAAGTCTGGTGTAAATCATAACTCACTGTGCAAATGTAAGGGATTAAGAAACTGACTTATGCATGACTTTTGGGGAATACCATGATTTCACAAAGCAGGGCACACCTGCAAAGATAAGGTCAAGATTTTTAACAAGGTCCATTATGCATTATAGCACCGCCTGTCCTAATAGGCAGATGGTTGTGGCATGGTTTGTGGGGCTGGAGACCCTCCTGCCCAGAATAAAATATATTTCCCATAAAGCAACTCTCTAGTTTCCTTCACTAGAATAATCAATGTGTTAAATGGCAGAAGTTTGGGTAATACCTCCTGATGGCACAGTTAAAAATCGAAGGTAGCCTGGTTAGATTGTTGTCCTGATATGCCAAGATTGCGGGTTCAATCCAGGTCATAGAGAAGAATCAACCAATGAGTGAATAAATAAGAGAAACAATACATTGATGTTTCTCTCCCTCTCTTCCCTCCCTCTCTCCTTCTGTTGCAGAAAGACCAAAAAACTAAGCGACACTTTGAAGAGGTGGAGAAATCACAGTTTTAATAACACGCACGGACTCAGGGATAGATCCAAATCCAAATCAGAGTGGGGGTAGCACGGGAGAACCTTGCTTTATAACTGCCCCTCGAGTTCATTGATTTGCAAATATACTCCCTCCCCCCAAGGCCCTGAAGGGAGAATTCTTTTCATCTACCCTTCCCCCAGGTTTGCCCAGGTTCAGGGCCACCTCGGGACAGGGTTTTGTTTGGTTTAATGGCCTAACATTCCTTGCAAAACCAGTTTTTCTCCTCATTTTAAATCAATAATAATAATGCAAAATGGAATGTGCTGCTTTACACCAACTATCTGTCACTACCTAGTGTTCCAGCATACAAAACTACCAGTATACCAGGTATTCAGTACAACCCAGCAAATATTTGTAAAAGAATGAATGGCACTTTCACAGATAGTCATATTGATAAAGTTAGTTAGCTTCTCTCGAGCTCTGTCCTAAATCTAGATTGTGAAATACAGGTGACTCTCTGCCATCCTAACTTCCCCCACACCCCTGAATTCCTTCCTACCATTTTGCCAAGCCTCCTTTCTTCACTATCAACTTCACACCACCATCACCACCTATGACAGAGAAGTTGCAACCTTTACAAAAGGCCCCAAATTGGAAAAGGATGTAGATTAATAAACAGAGTCAAGGACAGAATCTGGGGATCACCGATACTAACAGGATAGTCAAAGGAAGAGGTGCTTCCTACAGGGAAGCGAGGAAGGAAATATGGAGATAATGGTGTCATGGGGAAACGGGAAGATTGTGGTTTACAAAGGAATGACCCAAAGAGTCAAATATTATATAATGGTTATGTAAAGAAGTACAGGCACTCCTCGCTTTGCTTGGACCATAAAAATGATCAAACTCAAAGACTGCAAAATGACCTTCATAATCAACGGGAAAAAATATGATTGTTCCATGACCTTTAACATTTTTTGTCAAAACATTAGCAACAGAAGTGTAAGGTAATTGTTGGGTTATAAGTGTATCAAGAAATGAAAAAAATAGTTAAACTAGCAATTATTTAGGACATTAACGTAAAACATTGAGAATACAGCAACATTGAGAACAAAAGTGTATTATTTCTTTGCAGAAAACATCAAGACTAGCTTGAGCAAGCGGTGCTTGCTATAAGGAATGGACATCTTTTCTATGTTGTGGATTGTTACACTCCTTCCTACGTATAGATCAGCTTCCAACATTTATTCTTTGAGCTTTCCATGTTCTGAAGCATCTACAGAAAATTCATTTAATGTTAAATTTCTTGTTGGCATCACTTCCTTTGGGCATCCTCACTCTTCTCATCACAACCGCTTTGCTGCTTTGTGTTGACAAGCTGGTCTTCACCGAGTTCCTCGATCCGCACATTGAAAGTCTCTTGAAAGGCAGCAGGCTCACCAATCCCATAGCAGTGGCTGCTTTTGTAACTCATTTACGTAGATTAGAATTTTACTCCCAGGATCGTGACTTTCTGATTCTTTGCTTTACTTCGCCATTGTTGGCCTGTGTCCTCTTTTGACTATGTGTTTTTTTAAATAAAATGTCCTGGGAGTTTAGAAATGGGAGATGGGGAGGTGACACAAGGACACACTTTGCTCTCTGTGTGGGAACTGAATAACACACACTGACCAGTCACCCAGAGACTTTGAAAGAAGTGATGTTATAATAAACTAAAGGCCTGGTGCATGAAATTTGTGCACTAGAGAGGGGGTTCCCTCAGCCTAACCTGCACCCTCTTGCAGTCCAGGAGTCCTCAGGGGATGTCCCTGGGGAGCAGGCCTAAGCCTTCAGTCGGACATCCTTAGTGGTGGAGGTGGGTGAGGCTTCCATTACTGCCGCTGTGCTCACTGGCCATGAGCCTGGCTGAGGGCTTCTGCGGGAGCACACTGACTACCAGGGGCAGCTCCTGTGTTGAGTGTCTGCCCTGTGGTGGTCAGTGTGTGTCATAGCAACCGGTCGTTCCGCTATTTGGTTGATTTGCATATTAGCCTTTTATTATATGGGATAATCTGACTTTTTTTTTTTTTTATGTTCGGGCACTGACATCTTTTAAGCCCCCACCTCTCTCCTTCACTTATGTCCCCCATCTGGGCAACCTGACAAGAAAGCCTGGGTGCTGCCGCCTTTAGCACTGCTAGGAGAGTCAAACCATGCAAGCCCCTTCTAACCTCAGTGCAGGAGCTCTCATCCTAGCCCCGCCCTTCAACACAATAAGCCCCTGAGCCGACCTCCATCCTTCTGCTCTTAAGCCATTTTGGAACTGGCTTGGGAGGTCCATCCTGTTCTTCCCAGAAAGCTTCAATTACGAATGTAACAAGCACACCCTCCTGACTGGTGCAGGGTGTCATCGGTCTTGACGTTCATCCTGAACTTTGGTGGAAGTCCATCACATTCTTGTGTGTTCACAACAGACATGGTGCTCACTGATTAAGATGCACACACACCTGGTATTTATGGAGTGATCTGTGGACCGAAGTCTATACTTCACGCAATTACTCATAGTTAGTATACCATGGTAAGGGGAATGTGAACTGCTGGGGAGAGGGTGTTATTTAACTACACCGTGGTTAATTTGAAATCTCTGCTTATCAGAACCATGCAGAGAGAGAACTGTCTGTGTTGAAAAGCATTCATTACAATGAGGTGGGGAATAGATTGCATTAGTCTTCTCTGCTAGCAGAACTCTTGAGTTTTGTCCACATACTCAGTCTGCTCTGTGAAGTCTTGTGCTTCAGGTAAAGCTTGCCCAAACAGCAGGACCAGTGGGGGGAACCTTGGTTTGTCTATGTCTATTACTCAGATTCCAGTCTCCTTGTCAGATGGCTTTGGAAGTGGCATATAACTACACTCTGGTCAATGGGACAAGCAGGGAAATCTTTGGAAGATAGAACTGCTTTTCAAAAAAGGCCAGAGGAAGAGACTCCCTTTTCTGCCTCTGACCCTTTGTGAGAAGGGGATGATGCTTCTAGGAGTTGCTGCCATCTTGCCATCTAAGAGGAGTTGCTGCCTTTGATGTGGCTAGGAAGCCACTGAATCAACCACACATCCTTGCCCCACACCAAGGGACATCTTCCTATGGAAGAGAATACATTCTCTTGTTGTGTAAGCATTTGAGTTGGCGTTTTCATATTTGAAGTGAAAGACTCCTAACAGATATAGGAGTACATCCTTACAAATATGATATCATGGAAATAAGCTTGAATCAGCCCTAATCTTTTTTTAAAAAAAGACAGTATATGATTATTTATTTATTTATTCATTTTTCCCATCACCTTTTATCCCTTCTCTGCCCTCTCCTAATCTTTTTTTAAAGAATGAATTTTACAGATTTTGATACTTTAATTATCAGGAACATATTACTTGTGATGTGCCTCTCAACTGATTACACACACAAGTGTTCCATGGGCCTGCAGTTCAGAACTGCGCTACATACTAGCTATGAAGGAAAGGCAACAGATAGGAGTAGTCAGAAAAGAGTGCCAAATTCAACATATTATGGTGTTGAAAATGCCAAATAGTGGAAATCAAAGGGACGTTCTATTGGATATGGAGACTGATATAAAAAAAGCATCATCTATAAACTCAGAGTGGATCCAGGTTTTGTGGGGCTTAAAGCTTTTTCAGTTTTTAGATGCCTCTTCAATAAATTTCAAAATTACATATGCAAAATTATCAAGAACTGTGAAGGGTCTGAGGTGTTATCTAACTTGCAAACTAGCAGTTAGCCTGCTCCAGTTTCATGGATGCTGGCAGAAGACAGAGGATCCTGCATCAGAGGCAAGCAGGTCTCAATCTTGTTCCTACCAAGACATATTTCCCTCAGGTTTATTGGTATATAATTAAAAAATAATACTCTATTAGTCCAAGGTGTATAGCATAATGATTTGATATATGCATATATTACCACAGAAATGATTACCACAGTAAATTTAGTTAACATGGGTTGTCTCACATGGTTCTAATTTTTTTTCTTGTGATAAAAACTTTTAAGATTTACTCTCTTAACAACTTTTTAAAAAAATAAATCTTTATTGTTCAGATTATTACAGTTGTTCCTCTTCCCTCCTCCCCCATAGCTTCCCTCCACCCGGTTCCCACCCCACACCATGCCCTTATCTCTCCTCTCATTATCCTCGTCCATAGGTGTAAGATTTTTGTCCAATATCTTCCCGAATTCCCTATACCCCCTTTCCTGCTGAGAATTGTCAGTCCACTCCCCTTTTATACCCCTGATTCTATAATATTCACCAGTTTATTCTCTTCTTCAGATTTTTTATTCACTTGATTTTTAGATTCACTTGTTGATAGATATGTATTTGTTGTCACTTTGTTGTTCATAATTTTTATCTTTACCTTTTTCTTCCTCTCTTAGAGAATACCCTTCAGCATTTCATATAATATTGGTTTGGTGCTGATGAGCTCCTTTCATTTTTTCTTGTTTGTAAAGTTCTTTATCTGACCTTCAATTCTGAATGATAGCTTTGCTGGGTAGAGTAATCTTGGTTGTATGTTCTTGCTAATCATCACTTTGTTTATTTCTTGCCATTCCCTTCTGGCCTGCATAGTTTCTATTGTGAAATTGGCTGACAGTCGTATGGATATTCCCTTGTAGGTACCCATATGACTGATTTTCTCTTGCTGCTTTTAAGATTCCCTCTTTGTCTTTTGCCCTTGGCATTTTAATTATGATGTGTCTTGGTGTAGTCCTCTTTAAATTCCTCTTGTTTGGGGTTCTCTGCACTTCCTAGAATTGTAAGTCTATTTCTTTTACCAGGTAGGGGAAGTTTTCTGTCATTATTTCTTCAAATAGGTTTTCAATATCTTGCTCTTTCTCTTCTTCTGGCACCCCCATAATTCATATGTTGGTATGCTTGAAGTTGTCCCAAGGGATCCTTACATTATCTTCATATTTTTAGATTCTTTTTTCTTTTTGCTTTTCTGGTTGGGTGTTTTTTGCTTCTTCGTATTTCAAATCTCTGACTTGATTCTTGGGATCCTCTGGTCTGCTGCTGCATCTCTGTATATTAATCTTTATTTCAGTCAGTGTATGCTTAATTTCTGATTGGTCCTTTTTCATATCCTTGAGGGTCTCACTAAATTTCTCAGAGGTTTCTAGAAGATTCTTGAGTAACCTTATAACTGTTGTTTTGAACTCTATATCCAGTATTTTGCTTTCATTCATTTCTTTTATTTGTGACTTGTTTCTTTGTCTCCGCATTTTGGCTGCTTCCCTTTGTTTGTTTTATATGTATTGGGTAGCTGCTAAGTCTCCTTGAGTTGGTAGAGTGACTTTGTGTGGTTGGTGTCCTCTAGGGATCAGTGGCTCAGCCTCCCCAGTCACCTGAGGTGGATGCTCTTGGTACACCCCTTTGTGGACTGTTTGCACAGTCTTATAGTTAAGCCTTGATTGCTGTTGGTATCACTGGGAGGAATTGACCTCTCAGCCAATTGACTGTTATGACCAGCTGTGTCTACACTGGAAGATCTATTACATAGGAGACACCCTTATGGGGCAGGACTTGCTTCAGTGGGGCTTTGGCACTCACTGAGTCTTCCCTCTGAGTGTGTCTCTTATGGATGTGAAGAGTTGTAATCCATTATGGTCTCACTCTGACCACTGGGTACACTGGCTCTTGGATCTCCAAGGAGGTGCAAGGTCAGGCACTGTCCGAGGCCACCCAGTGGGAGCTACAGAGACAACTGCAGATTCTTTCTCTTTGTATTGGGTTTGGAAGTGCCCAGACGAGGCCCAGCTGTGAAGCAAGGCCACTGCTGCTGCCAGGTAGTGGGCCTTCTTTTGGAATCTCTGGGGCTCTCTGACCCAGCTGCAATTCATTTTAGGTGAAAGGACAGGCCATTCATATGCATAAGCTTGTATGGATGTGCACAGCTTGGGTGAGGTTGTAAATTAGGTGGGGTGGGTTCTCTGGGAATCACCAAGGCGGAGCAAACAGTAGTGGCTGCCCTGAACTAGAAGAGTCCCTGGTTCTCCGAATCCCACACACCCATGCAGGGACAATGAGCTCTGCGAGTACCTCTAAGAGTAGGCCACCCTCGCGTTCCTGTCCTGATGCCAGACAGTCCAGTTTCTTCTCCCCGTATGTGTCTGGGTCCCCTTAGAGTCTCAGAGCAAGCGGGAGCTTGTATCTTCCTCCTAGTTTAAAGAACAGCACATCCAGGTGCCAACACTTTTGGCACCTCTGCACCTCTTACCAGTCTCAATGAGCTTTCTTCACCTCTCTAGTTATGGAACTTCCACTCAGCCAGCTTTCTCATGGTTGTGGGTGGTAGTTGTTCTGCCATTTAGTTCTAATTAAAAAAAATTTTTTTAATTGATTTTTTACAAAGAGGAATGGAGAGGGATAGAGAGTTAGAAACATCGATGAGAGAAAAACATTGATCAGCTGCCTCCTGCATACCTCTTACTGAGGATGTGCCCACAACCAAGGTACATGCCATGCCCTTGATGGAAAAAAAACCTGGGACCTTTCAGTCCACAGGTTGACGCTCTATCCACTGAGCCAAACTGGTTAGGGCTTAGTTGTAATTTTGATGTGGTTGTGAGAGGTAGCAAGTATAGGTGATTACCTATGCCGCCATCTTGGTTTCTCTCTCTTAACAACTTTTAAATAGACAACACAGTACTGTTAACTGTACTGTACATTACTTCCCCAGGACTTATAACTGGAAATTTGTATCTTTTTATAAGTGAGATAATTCAGTAATTGTCTGTCTCTGTCTGACTATTTCACTTAGTATACTAGTAATGCCTTCAAGGTCCATCCATTTTGTTGCAACTTGGCAGGATTTCCTTCTTTTTCAAAAAAAAATATTTTATTGAGCTTTTATAGAGAGGAAGGGAGAGGGACAGAGAGTTAGAAGCATCGATGTGAGGGAAACATTGATCAGCTGCCTCCTGCACACCTCCTACTGGGGTTGTGCCCACAACCAAGGTACATGCCCTTGACTGGAATCGAAGCTGGGACCTTTCAGTCCATAGGCTGATGCTCTATCCACTGAGCCAAACCAGTTAGGGCAGGATTTTCTTCTTTTAAAAAGCTGAATAATATTCTTGTGTGTGTGTGTGTATCAAATTTTCTTAATTGGTGTATCCATCAATGGACACTTAGGTTGTTTCATGTAATGCTGCAATGAACATGAATGCAGATATTTGTTCATGATAGCGGTTTCATTTCTTTTGGATAAATATCTGGAAGTGTAATTGCTGTTTTATATAGTTATATTTTAATATTTTGAAGACCCTCCATACTTTTTTCCTATAGAAGCTGCACCAATTTACATTCCTACCAACAGTGGAACACATAACACATTTTATTAGGTTATTTTATTACTATATTACACCATAGTGGGCAAAATGAGCTTCATGTTCACCTCAGTTCCTTTTGTTCCCAAGTCCCACAGATGCTATGGGGCTGGCCCCAGGTGGATGCTACACACAGTTGGAATTGCGTCGCAGCTAGGGAACTTCAAGCTTTGGGAACCCCAGTCTTCAATGGGGCTCAGTGGATGGAGCATCAGCTTGTGCACTAAAGGGTGCTGGGTTTGATTCCCGTCAAGGGCACGTACTTGGGTTGGAGGCTTCCAGCCCTGGCAGGGGGCATGCAGGAGGCAACCAGTTGATGTGTCGCTCTCACATCAGTGTTTTTTTCAGTCTCTCCCTCTCCCTTCCACTCTCTCAAAAACTCAATGAGAAAAAGTATCCTCAGGTGAGGATTAAAAAAATAAAATAAAATGTGCATGAGTGTTGGTATGTACATATAATTAAAAAAAGATGATCCTGAACAAAAGTTGTCAGTGTCCTGTTCCCAAGATGTGCAGAAGTATGAGAGGCCCATGGAGAATTGTCTCCCAACAGAAAGTAGGTAGAAAGTGAAAGTTTGTTTCAAATGATAACATAAATACACAATTTGTGAATTTAAAAAAGCTGATAAGAGTTCTGAACATAATTTCAAAACTCGATATATATTTTTTTGGTGGCAGAGTGTGGGGAAGGGGCAGCAGGTGCCATGTCCAGCCTCGAAGGTGGCATGCAGTAGCTCTGACACAGGCCATGGAGATGGATGAGTAAAGTGAGGCATTTGAGCAGAAGCAAAAAGAGGAGTAGAAGGAACTAGAGGAGCTAAAAGCAAAAGCCCCAGGGAAGGGCCCCTGGCCACCGGTGGAATTAAGAAATCTGGCAAAAAGTGAGCTGTTCCTTGTGTCTGGGCAATGGTGACCCTTAATTCCATTCCTGTTTTAACTTCTGGGTTCCCTGCCATAACGTGCCACTTACAGCTAGAATGAAGAGTTGTCTTGGAGGCTGTTGTACATTTAAGAATAAACTTTTGCAAATAATAATAATACTAATCATGCAGTGGCTCAACTCTTTAGTTCTCCTCACTCTGCCATCGCGACCTTCGCTGTGAGGCCAGAAGAAACCCAGCCCAGAATCCTGCCAAACGGTGTTCTTCAGTTTTGTTCTGTCCTTAATTCTGTACTGCCTGGCATTAAACCAATTAATTTGAAAAAAAATTGCATTTGTATTAATTAATTGCCTGGATCACTTCTGTAACTTTTTTTTACTCCATTTGTTGGCTACATACATTTGATTACATAACAATAATTTTGTAACATCATCTTTTACAGAGGAAATTAAAATGCAGTCTTCCCTTTAGCACGGTTGTGGGAATTTTCAGCTAGGTCTCTCTGGTGTCAGTTCCATTGCTTATCTCCTTATCACTGCTTCCCAGTTCCAAGAAGAGGAAAAGGCTGTACTCTGCAGCCCCCAGAAAGTAAGAATATAAACTTATATCTCTTTGTTCTATTGCCAAGTTCCCAGGGAAGGTTCCTGATTGACCTGGCGTAGATTCGTGCTCCATCTTTAGACCACTGATGAGTGGCATCAATGAAAGTGGCATCACCTAAGAGCCTGGCCATTCTCATATAGCCAGAGCCATGCACAGGGGCGGTCAACTGCAGGGGAGTGCAGCCAGGCGGTTGGAATGGTGTGGGCCGTGAGCTGGGGAGACAAAATTACAGCTGTCTGCTTCCACTAACACGCAAAAGGAGGAGGAAAGGCCTATAATCACACCATTTAAAAATAATAGTTGGAACATTTGAATACCTGTTTTGTTTTTCACTACTAAAGAACACTTTCTGTTCACACTTTAAGATGGAAATAGTGCTAGGATTGTGTGGGTGTTTGAAGATTTCTCTTAATATTTTTATGTATTTACTAAATTCCCATACAAGTCTGCTTTTATTATTTGAAAAAAACCACCCCTATTATTAAAAGGCAATAACAGAGGTATTAGAGAAGACATCAAGTTTTTCAAAGTATTATTTCTGTCTTTTGGACCCTTGTAACATGTGCATTAAACAGACATGATTCATGAGGTGTCATCATGAAATAATTTTATTGTATCTGTCACTGTTCTTTTAAATTTATCCAGTGGGTCTAACTTTTCTCTGTATGTATATGCCAACAAAATGGACAAGCTAGATGAAATGGACAATTTCCTAGAAACATGCAATCTTCCAAAATTCAGTCAGGAAACATCAGGAAAATGGAATAGACCAATAATAACTAATCAAATTGAAGTAGTAATAATTAAAACAAATAAACAACAACAACAACAAAAACTCCCAGCAAAATAAAGTCCTGGACTAGATGACTTCACAGGTGAACTTTACCAAACATTCAAGGAAGAATTAGAGCATATTCTTTTCAAACTATTCCAAAAAATTTAACAGGAGAGAAGACTTCCAAACTCTTTTTATGAGGCCAGCATTATCCTATTCCAAAACCAGATAAAGATCCTCAAAGAAAGAAAACTATTGGCCAATATCCCTGATGAACATAGATGCTAAAATCCACAACAAAATATGAGCAAACTGGATCCAGCAATATATAAAAATACATTCACCATGGCCAAGTGGGGTTTATTCTGGGGATTCAAGGCAGGTATAATAGCAGCAAATCAATAAGTGTGATACATCACATCAACAAAATGAAGGATAAAAAATCATATGATCATATCAATAGATACAGAAATAGCATTTGATAAAACCCAGCAGCCATTTAGAATAAAAACTCAGTGAGGTTGGAATAGAGGGGTCATACCTCAACATAATAAAGGCCATATATGAAGAACCTATATCTAATCTCGTATTCAATGGGCAAAAACTAAAAACATTTCCCTTAAGATCAGGAACAAGACAGGGATGTTCACTTCTACCACTCTTATTCAACATAATGCTGGAAGTCCTAGCCACAGAGATCAGACAAGAAGAAGAAATAAAAGGCATTCAAATTTCAAAGGAGGAAGTAAAACTGTTATTATCTGCAGATGACATGATATTGTACATAGAAAACCCTAGACTCTGCCAAAGAACAACTAGATTTAATACATAAATTCAGCAAAGTAGCAGGATACAAAATTAATATCCAGCAATAGGTGGCATTTTTATGAACCAATAACAAACTCTCTGAAAGGGAAGCAAAGAAAACAGTCCCACTTATTGTTGCAACAACAACAAAACAAGGTACCTCTGAATAAACTTAACTGGAGCGAAATGACCTGTGCTTGGAAAACTATAGGATATTGAAGAAAGAAATAAAAGAAGATGTAAACAAGTGGAAACATATACCATGCTTATGGATTGAATGAATTAACACCATTAAGATGTTCATACTACCCAAAGCATTCTATAGATTCAACACAATTTCTATTAAAATACCAATGGCATATTTCACATATCTAGAACAAGTATTCTAAAAATTTACATGGAACCAAAAAGACCCCAAGTAGCCTCAGCAATGCGGAGAAAGAAGAACAAAGTTGGAGGGATCACAATATCTGATATCAAACTATACTACAAAACCACTGTAATCAAAACAGCCTGGCACTGGCACAAGAATGAGCATATATATCAATGGAACAGGACAGAGAGTCCAAAAACCAACTCATGCCTTTATGGTCAATTAATATTTGACAAAAGAGGCAACAGCAAACAATGGAGAAAAACATTTTTTTTCCAATAAAAAGTGTTGGGAAAATTGGACAGGTACAGGCAAAAAAATGAAACTAGACCACCAACTTATATCATACACAAGAACAAACGCAAAATGGATAAGGGACTTAAATGTGAGTAACAAAACCATAAAAATCATAGAAGAAAACATAGGCAGTGTAATCTCAGACATCCCTTATAGCAATGTGTTTGCTGGTACATCTCCTTGGGCTAGGGAAACAAAGAAAAAAGAAACAAATGGGACTACATCAAATTAAAAAGCTTCTGCACAGCAAAAGAAACCATCAACAAAATGAAAAGGAAACCTATCGTATTGGAGAACGTATTCGCTAAAGAATTCATCTGACAAGTGGTTGATCTCCAAAATATATAAAGAACTAATGCAGGAGAAACAAGATGGCGGCATAGGGTAGACACCGCATATGCAGCTGTGAACAACTATTTCAGAAAAACCACGAAAAGAACACACGGACACCACTCGCACCCGCAGGACGGCTGGCTGAGTGAAAATCCTACAACCAGAGAAGAGTCTGAGACTCAGAGCAGCAGCGGAAGCAAAGTACAGAGGTACGGAGGCGC
>PVJC01025893.1:0-24392 GCA_004026665.1 Murina feae | reverse complement strand
TCCTACCTTTGCCATACATTCTTCTCTACTTACTGCCACTGTTTTAATACCTATCTATCTACCTGCCTAATTATCCACTATCATTTATCTTTTTTTCTTTTCTGACTTCTACTTTTAAAACCTGTCCCCAGTATACAACTATACTTGGTTTTCATTATAGGCCCTACAGTTCCCTCATACATCCTCTTTTTTTTAACTCGCTGTCCATTGACTCTTTTATAAAATTCTTCCCTCCATCCTGTTCCACCCCTCCCCCACCTGGTTACTTCCCCCCAAACTCTCGCTGGCTGCTGCTCCCTCTGTCCCACCCCCTGCCCATCTCTCCATCTCCTTGCTCCCTTGGGGGTTCACCCCAGCTCTGAAGGGAGATAGGGCCTCTCACAGGAGACCCCTGCCTCTGTGTAAGAGAAAATGGAGCCAGTGAGAGAGTGGACCCAGGAGGCGTGTGAGAGAGAAAGGGAGCAGCTCTCCTTCCCAAACTAAAGCTTCCCTCATTAAATCCTCCAGCTGCCCAGCCAGCCCACCACTGCTGCGGCTCCGATGGGCCTGGGTGGGTCGTGGGAAACACATGCACAGAGGCTTAGCAGCCTCCCTGCGTGTGTGCCCCTGGACCCACCCAGCCCCATTGCAGCCCCTGGGGCGGCCAGCTGGTTCCACCCCCGCATTGGCTGCGATGGGCCTGGGTGGGTTTGAAGGAGGCTTAGCAGCCTCTGTGCGTGTGTGCCCCGGACACACCCAGTCTGATCACAGTCCCTGGACCTGCCGGTTGGTTCTGCTTCCCCTGCAATGGGCCTGAGTGGGTCGCTCTGAGGCTTAGTAGCCTCCAAGCGGTGTGCTCCAGGACCCACCGAGGCTGATCACAGTCCCTGGGCCAACGGCCCTGCCCCCGTAGAGATGGGCCTGAGTGGGTCCCGCGGAGGCTTAGCAGCCTCCCTGCGTATGTGCCCGGGGACCCACCCAGGCCCATCGCAGCCTCCCTGACAGCGCTGGTCCCACCCCCGCATTGGCTGCGATGGGCCTGGGTGGGATGGGCCTGGGTAGGTTGCGCAGAGGCTTAGCAGCCTCCATGTGTGTGTGCGCGTGCCCCGGGACCCACCCAGGCTGATCGCAGCCCCTTGGCCGGCTGGTCCCGCTTCCCCCGAGATGGGCCTGAGTGGGTCGCTCCGAGGCTTAGCAGCCTCCCTACGTGTGTGCCCCAGGACCCACCCAGGCCCATCACAGTCCCCGGGCTGGCTGGCTGCTCCCTCCCTCCGCTGCCGCCTCTATTTGCGGCAGAGGCCTCCAGTCTGCCCGGCTAGGCCGCAGTCTGTGGCTTCTTTCCGGCTCCCGGCTCCTGCCTCCGCCATCATGACTGGACTATTTTGCATACCTTCGCTCTGATTGGCTGGTGGGTGTGGTTTACCCCATCCCGAAGAAACGGTTAATTTTACTATTTCACTTTTATTAGTTTATATATATATATATATATACATATATATATATATATATATTTTTTTTTTTAAAAGAACAAATTATTTTGGAGGGATTGTTTTAGTAACTGGACTGCATGTGGTGATTATTTATGTGATTGTGATTGTTTCTGCTCTGCTTACAATGTTTCTTCTATTTGGTGTATGTGCACGTACATCTGTGAGTTTATGTGTGTGTGTGTTTTTTCCTTCATATTTGAACCTGTTTCACCTTCTAATGTGCTGCTTTGGACAAACAACAAGACTGTATTTCTCTGTCTTATCCATCTGCTTAAGACTGTCAAAACTGTCAATCTGTACTTTTTATTCTGGACAGATAGACCAGGTGGTGGAGAATGGTACAAAGAAACAGAAGGATTAAAAGTTTAGGAATCTGTTATAGACTTAAGGGAGACAAGTGAAAGCAATCTTCAGGGTTCTTCTACATTATCTAATTTATTTCAATCAAAATATGAACAGTGCTAATAATGACACGCATAGTCTACTTCCAACCTGATTAGCTGCCTAATCATTACATTTATAGCAACAAATGGCTGATTCCACTAGCATTTAGATATTATTTTAATAGATATTAAACACATACATTAAAAAAAATGACAATTCACTGATCTTTATACTGTAGTTTTTCAGATTTTATACAGACCTTCATTTGATGTTTGTTGTCCTATTAATGGATTCTAATAAATCTTTATAATTTAGAATTTTTGAAAATATGTTATTATTTGTTGTAAATAGAGACCTTTGGCTTATATTGACTTCTGAAATATTTGTGATAGATATTTTTTTATCAAGGAAAATTATTTATAGTATCCTCTCAAAAATCTGTAATAATAAAAGCATAATATGCTAATTAGACCAGATGACCTTCCAGATGAAGCCAGGGCTTCAAGGGAAGCCCCGATGCCTGCTGGCGGCCTGAGAGAAGCCCGGGTACTTGGTGCCAGAGGGAAGCCAGTGCAGGCAGCCAGGGAAAGGAAGGCCTACTCTTGCACGAATTTCATGCATCGGGCCTCTAATATAATTATAATTATAAAAGAATATTGTTTCACCTAATGCAAAGCCATTTAGAATTAATTACCTGCTCAATGAAGCTGGGTTGTTTGTTTGTTTTTAAATTTAATGCACATCATTTTGGCTGAAGCAACAGTGGAAGTTGATTACATGTTGGCCACATTAAACAGACTGTCCTGGTTTGTAATGCTAAGCTGTACTGAAAATCCTAGAGTAAGATTATGTGACAGCTGTTCCCTGGTTTGTCTATAAAACTGACATCTTTATTTCATAAAGCAATCCCTGAGAACAAAGATTGTTTTAAACTATGCAGATAATAGCTTTATTGAAATAAGAAAAACAAAAAACAATAATGACTCAAAATTATTAATTCCCATTGCTCTTGTCCCATCATTTGTATAGCATTACTTGGTAATTACTGTACACAGGGTGCATGTGTGTTTGTTTTTATAGAAACAAGTATCTGCAGTTCTTCTATGACATAATAAAAATACCACAAAAGATAGAAAGTGCCATAAGAAAAAAGTGATAGATTAAGAGTTACAGGATATATCATTACCTGGACACTTTACCAGCCTTTTATAACATTTGAAAGTATATTTCTCTACAATGTAAAATTCTACTATGAACACTAAAAATCAACAATTATATCATTGATACAGTAACAAATTTATGGAGTTCATCTATTTCAGTAATAACTGTTAATATATATATGTAATATATGAAGAGAACATTCACACCGGACAAAAATGTGTAAGAATAAATCATATATATATACGGGAAAAAAACTGACAGAATAATTTATAAAATATCATTACTGTACATAAACCCATCAGTTCAGATCTAAAATTCACAATTTTGAATCTACCCTTTGTCTTTATTTACTAATTTACTTATATTCTCAATGCAATTTTTAAATAAGACAGGTATGACTTCTTTTTCAAACTGAATAGAAGCATCAAGTGTTAGGTATTCAATCTCTCAATCATTGAGGTGCTAGTACCATGTGCCTGTCTATTTAAAAAGCCTAGCATCCTTTTTTCCAGCACTATAAATACATATTTTATATATCACTGAGACAGACCATCTTAGCAATTCCCCTTAAAATTACAGAAATGGTATTACTGAAACTATCATGCTATGAAGAATTCTTTGTATTTCATTCCTTGAATTGGAAAGTTGCCCATTTTTACTTACCCATTTTTAATGTTCAGAATCAGGGTGTTATTATTTCAGAAGTGTTGTACTAGATGTCATTACATTCCCAGCCAGACCTCCCTAAGATGTGCTACCTATTAGCAATAGGCACTGATCTTACCAGTAAAGTTGCTAAATAGATGGTGGGGGGGAAAGCTACTAGCTTTTAAGACAAGATTTTTAACACTTTTTTTATCATTAGTGTCTTTAAGTAAAATATGTAAGTAACTGTTGAGAACATTTGTAAAAAATATTATATAAAAAGTTTGAAGGGAGTTAGAAATATTGGAGAATGATTTACCATCTCTGATTCTTGGTTTCCTCACTTGCAAATTGTGTATGATTAAATGAAGCATTTTTTCAAGATTATCAACATAGTTTATGTAAACTGTTAAATAGTAGATCCTTAGTATTTTTTTTAGCATGAGTAAATTTAAATGTCTAAGAAAAACTGATAAAATGTAGGTACTATGCAAAAGTAGTGTATTAGCTGATTACGACCTTTGCCTTTTCATTACTATTGTCATTCTTTTCCACCTGGACATCTACAATAACCTTCAAATTCCAATGTTCACAATGGTCCCCGAATATAATGTTTCCCCCAACTATAACTGAACTCCAATGACCGCTATTAAGAAATATTTTTCCTTGAAACTTAATAAATCCAAATAATGTATTTTCATTGGTAACTCTTGGCTAACAGGATGTCAAAACCTTCTGTCTGTATTTAAGGTCCTTCATAAATTAGTCACAATTCATTGTTCCAGCTTTATTTACAGATACTTTCCATCATGCACTTAAGATTCATTCTCACATCTCTGTTTCCATTGGGTCCACTTTCTATTCTTGAAGTACCCTTACTTTCCTACCAGATGAAAGCTTACCCATTATTCCAGGCCCTCATAAAATACTATGTCTACTTAAAAGTCTTCCCTATGAACACTCTTTAGCACATTAAAAATATGCTTCATTCTATGCACACATTACCTCATAATCAGTGGAAACTTTCCATTTTGCACTGATGCTAGTTTTCATATAATGTAGAAGTCTTCTGTCCAGTTTTCCACAAATTCCCCATCCAAACTTAAGACTGTGGCTTCTTACAGCAAAATATTTTATCTTCATGTGTGTTGAGTCCAGTGTGTGGTCTGCCATGTGTTAAATCAAACCCTCTGCCTTTAAGAGGGTATGTTTTATTCTCAGACCTTTTTTTCCCCTAAATGTGTAATACAGATCACTCTGCTTGAAGTTAAGCTTTATATAATTTCTCATGGTGATACATTTAGATTTCATCTCATGTTTTCTGATATAATCTAATATTAGTAAATTTTTAAAAACAACATCATTGTCAATATTATTGAAAACATGTGACAAAGTGTCACCGACTTCTTGATAATGGGAAGTACATTTACGAGCTCACATGGCATGTTAAGGAGACAAGAAATGTGAAAAAATTTTAAGTTGCTTTTTCATAGATCATAAAATATAAAAACATGCACAAAATAGGATATGAAATTGGTGCTTTTCTATGTGGTAATAATGGTCCATGAGGTATTATTCATTAATCTTCTGTATTATCAGAAACTCACTGAGAAAATAAATGGTGCAATCATGAATAGCAAATATATTTTCCATAATCATGGCTCTCTAAAAAATTTTCTAACCATATTTGTAATTGGATGAAACATATGAGCATAGAATGATTGTTACATAAATTAGATTCAATCCTATCTAATAAAAGAATATGCAAATTAGGCATCACTCCATTACAAAGATGGCTGCCCCCATAGCCACAAGACGTCAGGACCCATAGCCATCCTATCTAAGAGTAATATGCAAATTAGGCATCACTCCGTCACAAAGCCACAAGATGGCAGCACCTCCCTCATAGCCACAAGATGGCAGCACCAAGTCCGGCTCAGCCCCACCACCGAAGTGGTCAGGCTTGTTAGCCAGGTAGATGGCAGGGGAAATGGGGGGCCCGAGGGGCAGAACAGGCAATTGGAGGGGGTGTCCCCTGCCCAGGCCAGAGGCCTTCGCCAGAGGCTGCAGGCCTAGGCAAGGGCGGAGCCGGTGATCGGAGAGGGCAGGGGCAGAGCCGGTGACCTGAGGGGAAGAGGGTGCCCTACCCAGGCATAAGGCTGGGCCAGAGGCCTCAGGCCTGGGCAGGGGCAGAGCAGGTGATCGGAGGGGCAAGGGCTGAGCCCGCAATTGGAGGGGACTAGGGGTCCCCTCCCCAGGCCTGCATCCTTGGCCAGAGGCAGCCAAGTGGAGCGATGGCAGGGGGCAGGATCAGAGCTGATGATCGCAGAGGCCTGGGCTCTGTGAAGCCGGCGATCAGAGGGACTTGGAGGTCTTCTGCCCAGGCCAGCAGCCTTAGGCAGAGATTGCAGGCCTGGGCAAGGTCAGAGCCAGCAATCTAAGGGGTCTGGGGGTCCCCTGCCCAGACCTGCATCCTCAGCCAGAGGTTATAGGCCTGGATAGGGGTGGAGCTGAGATTAGAGGGGCAAGGGAGGAGCTGGTGATCGGAGTGAACTACAGAGGAAACACCTTTTCTTAACACTCATTGGCTAAGTTCCCTGAATGCTACAGGCAATATTCTTAGTAACTTGGGTAATAAGAATCCAAAAAGGCGATCTGGGGTTTTTCCACCACACTCCTGGAGAAAAAAAATGAAGGTCCACTGCTGGAGGGCTAAGAAATGTCATATCCTGCCCTACCCAGTTTGGCTCAGTGCATAATGCCTCAGCCTGCTGACTGCAGGGTCTGGGTTCAATTCTGATCAAGGGCATATACCTAGGTTGCAGGCTCCTCCCTGGCTGGGGCCCAGGTCAGGGCTCATGCAGGAGGCAACCAATCAAAGTGTTCCTCTCACTTTGCTGTTTCTCTCTATTTTTCCCTTTTCTTCCACATTCTCTAAAAATCAATGGAAACATGTCCTCAGGTGAGGATTAAAAAAAAGAAAGAAATGTCATATCCTATGAAAGACACATCTTGAAAATGCCTAAAGAGAGTTGTCATTTTTTCATGGTGAAGGGACTGGAGTCCGTGTTGATGAAAACACCTTGATGGCTGTGGTGACTGGCAGTGGCTGCAGCAGTGGGGTGATGGGGCTGGTGGCTTCCCCTGATTAGGCTGATCGCCTCCCACAAAGGGAGGCCAGACTGCGGCTTAGGCCTGCTCCCCAAGGGGAGCAGGGAGTGGGTCTAAGCCATCAGTAGGACACCCCCTGAAGGCTCCCAATATGTCAGAGGGGGCAGGCTGGGCTGAGGAACCCCCTGCCCAGTGCACGAATTTCATGCACCAGGCCCCTAGTATTTAATAAGCATTGGTCAAAAATGGGACACATAAAAAATAATGTATTCATTTAAGATGATTACTGTATTAATTGCATGTCATCAAAAGAAATGTCAATACCATATTCCAGAACCCTTATATATATTCAATTTTTAAAATGAATAACATTCTAAAATGTATGAGCCTCAAACAGACTTAATAAAGGGCTGTATTATGCAAGATAGAACAAAGCCCAGCTGACAGAAGCTTTATACATCATACTTAATTTTTCACTCTGTTTTCTTCCATAATCTCTGCAAATTAATTTATCTGGGAACTAGAAATCATGAAATAAAATTATTCATGACAAAATTTCTCATTGTTTTTTGTTTTCCTTTGAAGAAACTAAAATTAGCACCATTATCATTTAGTTATTAAAATATACTTGTTTAAGAATAATCATTGAAAGATAAGAGCTATTACAGTACCTTAATTCTAAAGTGGCATTAAAATTCTTTTATCCTCAGGCATAAACCTAATATTGTATGCCTCAAGAAAATCAAAACACAATATTGGCATATAAAAAAAGTAATATATGTAAAGCAAATACATACATATAAAATTTTATGTAGGATGATAAAATGAGATATAATGTTTACCAAGTTATAATGCAATAAGAAATAATTCTATCTAGGTATACCAATAGATATTCTATTTAAAATGTGGTCACTTTTACCTAACATAAAATTATACAGCCAGAAAGAGATCAATTTTACCATTAAATTGGATAGACGCTAATTATCCTTCTAACAAAAGCGACTGCATGGAATTCCTGATGGCCTCTGAAAGAATTTCTAAATAAAACTTTCTCTGTGTGTTATTTTTATATAAAATAAAGCTTCATGATTGAGCTCTCCCCAAAATTCATATTTAATTTATGCTTATGATGCTCAGATAACACAAAAAACTGCTGTTGTTAGTTGTAATTTCTCCTTATATTGTATAATGTATAACTAGTAAAAAATACTTTTCTAAGTACAGAAATAATGCTTACGTACATTGGAAATAATCCAACAAATTTGCATAGCTTTTTAAATTCTAAATTCTTCACCTACCACTGAAGAATGTTTCTCAAGAATGTCTTGGCAACATGCCAATCAGACCAGATGTGATTTTCAGAGCAGGACTGAGAGATGCAGGTTGTATAAGTGATCTACTATTTAATCTGTGAGTTTGCTGATAGAAGGCAAGAAAGACATCCAGGCCACTTCACTTGCTTTATTTTTCTTCTCAAGTTAAACTTCTACCATCAAATTCAGTGTTCGCATGATCTTGCTTGTAAACTTAGGTCAAGGGTTCAGACCCTGATAAAACCAGGTGAGTAGGAAACTTTCTAACTAAGACAGAGTAGTTTGTGTGTGGCCAAACAATTCTAGCAAGGAAATAAACTAGAAGCGCTAGAAAAAAAAATGCAAATGTATTTGTTCACTAATTAGTTTTTGTCTTGTTTTGTTTTCATATGAAGGCAGCATAATGCTGCTGAGGTTACAATGAAAGACCTACATTCCATAGAAAGGATGGCTGAGAGCTCAGTAGATATTCTGCAGCCACTTTTTCTTTGGGGATATTTCTGTATTTAAGTGCATAAAAAGAGGCTGAGGTTGTATAAGGACCTGAGAAGAGGACTGCAGTTGAGCGTCAGAGAAATCAGCATGTATTCAAGCATTGCATGACTGAAGACATACATTTGGAGATGGGGTGACCAAGGTTCTGATACAAATAAGTGTCTCAGAATTGAGCCATAAATGCAGATTGTTTTTTCTCTCTCAAGATATTTTCAATATTATGATTTATGTACATAAGAGGTGAAGGTGAACCAAAGCTTTCTAAAAAGTAGAACAGAATTTTCTGTAATCTCACTATGCTGAATACTAGTAGAGGATGATTATAATGTTCAGGACCCATTGGGGAACCAACCTCAATGAACATTTATGGCTCTCAGTTGGAATCACTGGAGAGACATGCTGAGAAGTGGTTGTAAACCAGATTGACACACATTATTACTGCAACTCTAGACCATTCCAAACACAGCAAGTTCATGATTAGATTAAGTTCATCAATCACCTGTTCTGTCTTTATAACCAAAAAAGAAGTAAAGCCTCTTTGATGGAAGATAACACAATCTGAAACCTCTACTTTTCAAACAATATCTGATATTCAATAAAATTACTAAGCTTGCCAAAAAAAAAAACACAAAACAACAACAACAAAAAAACAGGACCGAATGATCAAAATACAAGAGACACAGACAATAGGAGCAAATCCTTAAGTAATCTAAATACTGGAAGTAGCAAACAAAAATTTTACAATATTTATGTTTATTTTTGTTGTTGGTGTTAAACATCAATGAAGATTTTTTTCTATTGCTTTTCAGGGAGAGTGGAGGGGAGGGAGGGAGAGAGAGAAAGACAAACAGAGACAAAGAGACAGAGACAGAAAGAAAAAAAAAATCTATGTGAGACACATTGATTGCTTGCCTCCCACTCCAAAGGTCCAGGGATCGAACCTGTAAGCAAGGTATGTGCCCTTGACTGGGAATCAAACCTGAATCTCTTCTTACCACTGAGGAAAACCATCCAGGGCAATGTTGACTAGGTGTACCAGTTAATAACATGGATTTTTTTTCAATAGATGGAGTTACACATATCTAATCTAATAAAAGAGTAATATGCTAATTGCATCAATCAGCTACATCCCAAGCCACGCACACCAGCCAATCAGAGCAACTATATACAAATTAACCCAACCAAGATGGCAGCCAGCAGCAACAGAGCTAGAGCAAACAGGAGGCTTCATTGCCCTGGCAATGGAGGAAGCTGCCTGCCTAGGCCAGCTGTGGCCTCTGCTCAAGGCAACAAAGCTTCAATAATAGAAGATAAATAAACCCCAGATACCTTCTTCCAGCCAGCCTTGCTGGGAGCTTGGGTCGCTGGAAGCCTTGGCCAAACTGCAAACAGCCAACAGACCCTCACCCAGGCTGGCTAGGCACCCCAGCAGGACCCTCCTCCCTAAAGGGAGTGTGGCCAGCCTGAAAACAGCCCTCAGCCCCTCACCCAGGCTGGCAGGAACCCCAGCAGGGAGCCCTACCCTGAAGGGGGTGTGGGCAGTCTGAAAACAGCCCTCAGTCCCTCACCCAAGCTGGTGAGGAACCCCACGGGACTTCCACCATGATGCGGGACACCCTTCAGGACAAACCAGCTGGCCCCCACCCATGCACCAGGCCTCTAGCCTATATAATAAAAAGGTAATATGCAAATTGACACTAACAGCAGAACCACTAGGAATGACTGGTCACTATGACACACACTGACCACCAGGTGGCAGACACTCAATGCAGGAGCTGCCCCTGGTGTTCAGTGCACTCCCACAGGGGGAGCCCTGCTCAGCCACAAGCCAAGCTGATGGCTGTCAGTACAGTGGTAGTGGTGGGAGCCTCTCCTGCCTCCTCAGCAGCACTAAGGATGTCTGACTGCAGCTTAGGCCTGCTCCCCACTGGCAAGTGGACATCCCCCAAGGGCTCCCGGGCTGCCAGAGGGATGTCTAACTTCCAGCTTAGGCCCGATTGCCTGGAGAGTGGGCCTAAGCCAGCAGGTGGACATCCCCTGAGGGTTCCCAGATTGTGAGAGGGCACAGGCCTGGCTGAGGGACCCTCCCGAGTGCACAAATTTTTGTGCACCGGGCCTGTGGTATTGATATATATGTGATTTGATATCTATGCTATTTTGTTGTATTGACAGCAAGCTTCAAAACTTATGTCAAATTTGCTGAAGGTGTTGTTAACATTATAGATATTTTTATGCTTAAAAATGTCAAATTTCATGCCAAAAAAAGAACATTTGCAGAAAGTTTTAATTCATTACTTTATTTTGAAGAAAAAATTATTGTGTACTTCAGGAAGCTTATGGTGAACATACTCCATCTCAAGATATTTGTGCACACTGGTTTAAACGCTTTAAAAGTGATGATTTCGATGTAAAGACAAAGAACGTCCAGGGCAACTGAAAAAGTTTGAAGGCCAACAATTACAAGCATTATTGGATGAAGATGTGTGTCAAACTCAAAAACAACTTGCAGAAAGATTAAACGTTGCTCAGCAAAGAATTCCTGATCATTTACAAGCAATGGGAAAGGTTTTAAAGGAAGGAAAATGGGTGCCACATCAACTGAATGAAAGACAAATGGAAAACCAAAAAGTCTTCAGTCAAATGTTGCTTCAATGGGATGAAATAAAGTCTTTTTGCATCAAATTGTGCCTGGTGATGAAAAGTGGATTTATTTTGAGAATCCCAAATACACAAAATCATGGTTTGATTCAGGTCAACCATCAACATCGACTGCAAGGCCAAATCGCTTCAGAAAGAAGACAATGCTGTGCGTTTGGTGGGACCAGGAAGGTGTGGTGTATTATGAGCTTCTAGAACCAGGTGAAACTGTTAATACTGATTGCTACAGATACCAAATAATCAATTTTAACCATGCTTTGATTGTAAAACAACCAGAATGTGCCAGAAGACACAGCAAAGTAATTTTGCTTCATGATGACACACCATCACACACTTCAAAACCAGTTAAAGTCACGTTAGAAGATCTTGCCTAGGAAGTACTAACCCACCCGCTGTATTCACCAGACCTGCTCCTTCAGATTACCACTTGTTCTGATCGATGGCACACGCACTTTCTGAGCAGCCCTTCAAAACATATGAAGAAGTAGAGACTGGGTCTCTGAATGGTTTGCCTGAAAACAAGAAAAGTTCTATTGGGACGATATCCACAAATTACCTGAAAGATGGGGAAATGTGTAACTAGCAGTGGATATTACTCTGAATATAGCATTTTTGATGTTTCTCTTGAAATTATCATGTTTTCTTTTATTACAAAATTCACCATTATTAACTTATACACCTAGTAATATTTTTCATGAAATAGAGGGAGAAATGGGAAAAAAAGAAAAAAGATATAGAGAATACACCAAAGAACTGAAATCTGTAAAACTGGAAATGAAGCACCATGCCTTAAAATAGTTTCTTCCAAAGTTATTTATCATTAACTCAAGCCATACTGAAGCTTCAATATAGTTGCATGATAGTTTTCAAATATAATATACTATGAGTTGTATCCTTCTTGAATTCAAGTGCTAATTGAATAAATTTTGAATATATATTGAATACTATTGTAATATGTGTTTACTAAACAATTTAATTCAATAAATTATTTAAATAAAATATAACCAAGATCCTAAGCCTCATGTTTGTTTGTTTTATAATGAAAAAAGTAAGTTAGTTAGGGTGAATCCTTGACCTCTCTCTTAATTCCATATTCACTGATGGGTTTGTTTTTTTAAGTAAATTTTATGTTTGCTAAATATGGTAGAAAGAATTCTATAAAGGCCGAGAAGATTTCAATTCCCTGGTATTAATACACTTTTTAATTTCCTCTTCTTATTTGCAGGAAGAAGCCATGAATACGATGGCATTAATTCTCATGATGATGTTACTTTTTTGCAGCAAAGGTGAAAGGTTCTTACAGATGTAAAGTCCCAGTTTGACTGTGAGTTAATCAAAGGGAAGATTACTGTGGGTGGGCATGACCTTTTCAGGAGAGTTCTCAAAAGGCTGTTTAGACTTTTGTTGATAGAAGTTATCCATCTGGTCTTGAAATGCAAGCTGCTGTGTGTTCCACAGTTGCAAGAAAATGAACTCTGCTGACAGTCAAATGAGTCTGTAAAAGCCAACATCTGCATTTTAGATGTGAAACTCTTGAGCACAGGACCTATATTAGCCATTCCCAGACTTCTGACCTACATGTAAGATAATACATGAGTACTGTTTCAAGCTGCTATATCTGTGGTGATTTTTATGCAACATTACAAATCTAATACTAAGTTTAAGAGACCTTAGTGAGACGGCATTCCTCAATCATTTTTCTCTGGGAGCTGCCTGACCACAAGATGGATGCCGCACTAAGTAGGTTGGTTAAGTAGAAACCAGAGACAAGTAGTAGTAAGTTCTCTTCACACATATATAAAATCATGTCGTGCCCTTGATTAACAATAAAGGTAAAGTTAGGATCTAATCTAAATTCTGAATAGCTCTCATATGGTTATGAATTAATATAGAGAAAAGAAATACACTTCCTTTATTGGATGTTTACCAGCCCCAAAATCTATAATACTATCACTTCTCATACAATAATCCATTACCAATATTACTAGTCATTACTGTTAACGAAGACAATTGAAAGAAATAAAGCAACTAGAAAAAGTGCATTATGGAGAAAATGGTATTTCTCCATCAAAATCTGTAACAATTTAAATGTCGTTGTCAAAACAATCACCCCTGAGTTTCATTATTTTCTTCCTGATGTTAAATGGATGAAAAATATAACTTTTCTTTTTAACTGCACAATTACAAAGATGATCAGGATAGAGGAAAACTATTACGAACATAGTGTCCTTGAATGATGTCCAAGTTGTTGTTTGGAGTGAATGTGCATAACTGGCAAATTTGAACTTCCTAAATCTCCTCAACAGAAATAGTGTCCAAATTACTTTTTTCCAGAAGAAAGATAACAATGTCCTTAAATAAAATTGTCACTAAATTTCCTTTTGAATGCTGACTGCAAGATTGAATAAATATTGTCTGCTTAAACTGGCTGTGAAGATAAGCATTTCATGACAGTTAATATATTTCATATGCAAATGTTTGGCCTCTGTTTATATTGGAAGCATGGAAAAAATGTTGCTCTATTTAATTTAGAATGTACTATCAAATCAGATGCATAAGTCACTGAAATTAAATAGCTATTTTATTGTATCATGTATTAAAATAGTACATTTTGTACTGAAGACAATCCAGGGATAATATGCAGATTTGAGTGTGCATGAAGTACTACCAGAAAGAAATATCTAATGAAATGTAAATTATTCAAATACAACCTTCAGTCTTTTAAAAAATCATTAACACACATGCACACCCCCCACATGAACACAAACATACTTCAACTTGGTCTGACACCCCTTTTTCCAAATTCATCTGAATCCACATTTAAATCGTATCTTTTATCATGAACATCCCTGAATTCCTTGAAGCTATTTTAGATTGAATCTCATCTGCTTTTCTGTGTACATACTTTGCTTAATCTATATATGTAAAAGCCCAGTGACCTTTACGACGGAACAACTGGAATGACCAGAACGATCGGTCACTATGATGTGCACTAACCACCAGGAGGCAACACAGGAGCTTCCCCCCAGTGGTCATTGTGCTCCCACAGTGGGAGCAATGCTCAACCAGAAGCCAGGCTCATGGCTAGTGAGTGCAGTGGCGGTGGCAGGAGCCTTTCCCACCTCAGTAGCAGCACTAAGGAATGGCAAGCCAACCAGTAAGGAGCAAGCAGGCAGGCTGTTAGGAGTGAGCAGGTAGGTGGTTAGGAGTGAGCAGGCAGGCAGTTAGGAATGAGGGGTCCTGGATTATGAGAGTCACAGGCCAGGCTAAGGGACACCCCCCACACACACACACACATGAATTTCATGCATTGGACCTCTAGTATCATTATAATTTATCACCTCAATCTAATAATATATAAATAACTTCTACTTGTTAAAAGATTCATAGGACTTATTCTTACACATACTATGAGCTTCAAGTATAATAAGAATTTTAAAATAAAAGTATGTTAGGTGAGAAATATATTAAAATTTGTATTTTAGAAATGTGTGACAGAGACCACACCATTTTGAAGAGGAGAGAGGCTATGATCAGAAGCCCAGCCTTACCTTCAACCCGGGAGACCTTGGATATCTCCCGGGACCCTATAATCACAACGCCCAGGGACCAGCTGCCTCCCTGGCCACAGGCACCTAAAAAGTTTGTCGATGAGGAGATAAAATGGTGGCTGAATACAAAACGGGACCTGCACCTTCTCACAGAGCAGATAGAAGGAACAACTGAATCGAATAACATCCACCTGGAACTGGTGAATTAAACACAGCTGGTGAGGCAATCCGTGGATTGAAAGGTCAGAGATTGCCTAGAGAGAGCTCTGCCTCCTCAGATTCAGCTGGGTGTTTGTTGTTTGGGTGTTTGTTGTTTGTATTTTTTGGATTAGTTGTTGTTTGCATTCATCTCTGGGTGTGTGTTTGCATTTTAAAAATATATATATATATATTATTGATTTTTTACAGAGAGAAAGGGAGAGTGATAGAGAGTTAGAAACATTGATCAGAGAGAAACATCAATCAGCTGCCTCCTGCACACCTCGTACTGGGGATGTGCCCACAACCAAGGTACATGCCCTTGACCCAGAATAGAACCTGGGACCTTTCAGTCCACAAGTCGACGCTCTAGCGACTGAGCCAAACCGGTCAGGGCTGTGTTTGCATTTTTTGGATTAGTTGGTGTTTTGGAGTTTTCTCCCCATATACGTGTAATTTTTCCCCTTCTTTTTTTTTTTTTCCTATTTATTTTCTCTCTTGCATTTTTTTCCTTTTCTCAATATAATTTTTGCACTCTTTTCTCTCCCCTAATTCTCTTTTTTCTGGTGGTCACCTTTGTTTGGGATTATTGGTATTGTGAATATATTTGTGTTTGGTGCCCTGTGTGTTGTGTCTTATCATGTTGTATTTTGTGCCTTTAAGTCAATGCAGGAGAGACAGAGCTACATAACCAGACACCCTGAGAGGAGCAAACATGAGGAGACACAGAAACAGCCCCCAGATGAAAGAAAAGAAGAAATCACTAGAAAAGGGAGTAAATGAAATGGAGTCAAGCAATATGTCAGAGAAATAATTCAGAGCAATCAATGGTCATAAGGATGCTGAAAAGGTTGGAAGACAAATTCAACAATATGTAAGAATCAAGAGGAAATGAAGAACAAAGAAGAAATGAAAAATGACATAGCTGCAATAAAGAACACAATAGAAAGCATCAACAGTAGACTAGAAGGAGATGACCACATCAGTGAGCTAGAAGACAAGGTAAGAAAAAATCCCAAACAAAGCAGCAACTGGAAAAAAAAAACTTAAAAAACAGGAGGAGAGTTTAAGGGAACTTTGGGACAACACAAAATGAAACAACATCTGCATAACAGGGGATCCAGAAGGAGAGGAAACTGAGCAAGAAATAGAAAACCTGTTGGAAGAAATAATGACAGAAAATTTCCCTGATATTGGGGAGAAAAAAACTCACACAAGTCCAAGAAGCTCATAGAGTCCCAAACAAGATGAACCTAAGAAGATTGACACCAAGACACATTATAATTAACTTACAAACACCAATGACAAAATAAGAATCTTAAAGGGTGCCAGAGAGAGACAGAAAGTTACCTACAAAGGACCTCCTATTAGACTATTGACTGATTTCTCAACAGAAACACATCAGGCCAGAAGGGAATGGAATGAAATATATAAAGTCATGCAAAGCAAGGGTATGAATCCAAGAATACTGTATCCAGCAAGGCTATCAATCAAAATTGAGGGTGAAATCAGGAGCTTTACAGACAAAAAAGGACTAAGGGAGTTTATTACCGCTAAACCAGCAATGCAAGAAATGCTAAAGGGACTGCTATAAAAAGAAGAAATAGGAAGGGAAGAAGAAACACAGGCATAAAGAATAAAAATGGTGACAAACCAGTACCTATCAATAACTTTAAATGTAAATGGATAAAATGCCCCAATCAAAAGACATAGGGTAGCTGAGTAGATAAGAAAACATGACCCATATATCTGCGGTCTACAGGAGACCCACCGCAGAACAAAGGACACAGACTGATGGTGAAGGGAAAGAAAAAGATTTTTCAGGGGAATGAAAATGAAAAAAAGCTGGGGTAGCAATACTTATATCTGACAAATTTGACCTCAAAGTAAAGGACATAACAAGAGATAAGGAAAAAATATGTAAATTATTTCTTATTCCCTAAAGGCAGTTTTACATTTGCCAATGATACATTTACACAGTGGGATACTATGTGGCTATAAAATAGAAGGAACTCTTACCCTTTGTGACAGCACTGAGGGACCTGGAGATTATTATGCTAAATGAAATAAACCAGTCAGCAGAAAACAAATACCATAGGATCTCACTTATATGTGGAATCTACTAAGTAAAATAAACTGTTGAACAAAATAGACCCAGAGGTATGGAGACATGGAACAGATTGACAGATGTCAGAATGGATGGGAGTGGGAGAGACCGAATGAAAGAAGATGAAGAGATTATCCAAAGAACATACATCTACAGCCAATGGACACAGACAACTGTGGTGAAGGTTTGGGGAACAGAGAGGAAAACTGGATACATCTACAATAGTGCTGACATTAAAAAACATACGCAATACTTTCACGTGGGTTTTTTTTTTTAAATACCAATTGCCCTCCCTTTCTAGGTAGAGAGGCATGGTGTTTTATCTTCTGTACAAGTAATGAACAGTCTTTTGGGAAAATTCCCACTTTCCTTTAAATTTGTAATTCTGCTGTTATCCCATTGTGTGGTAGATCTACCTTGAGTCTCCCAGTAAACTTCCCTTTTGTTCAAACTGCTAGCCCCCTTCCTTTTCAGTGCTTTCATTGTTACTTTTTAAAAAGTTCACCAAAATATTCCCTCTCATAAAATACAGTTGCTCCTTATATTTCTAGAACTATAAAGAGATCATTCTGAAAACACAACACAGAAAATTTATTTGAATTCTTAGAAACATTAAATCTCTGAAAGAAAGAATTAGGAAGATAAAAGGCCAAGGATCCAGAAGTGGGAAAAGATAGAAATAGAAAGAGGGAACATGAAAGAATGAGGTATTAGCTGCAAGACAATAAAATTATAACTTTGTGTTGAGTGATAAGAAGTAAAAAGTGTAGGGGGAAGGGGCAGACGGACAATAAAGCTTGTGGTCATTGAAAAATGGAGAAAAGGCTTGAAAATTACAGTGAACAAAACAGGCTCATCCTATTTAGAAAGAAAAAAAGTATTTTTTGTAAAAAGGTAAATAAGAAAGTCAAGTTTTAGAGAGTCTGAACAAATATTTAACCTATTATCTCAAAGTTGATCTTTACCTCCTCTTCCCAATTAAGTCTATTTCTATTTACAATAAACTAATAATCTAATATTTCATTTTCTGTTCTGGAAATAACGAAAAGAAAAAATTCTAATTCCTCTAATTCATCCTCTAATTCATCTCATACTTATTTCTGTAACTCTCTGTTCTCAGGAGGTCACAATAAATATTGAATGGGAAACTGAGAAATTAAAGGGAGAGATTTTACTACCATACTTTAAAGTCATATCAAACAATCCAGTCCTTTATCCTTAGTATAGATCCCTCTGTCAGGGTTTTCCCAGAGAAACAAAATCAACTATATATTATATATTAGAGGCTCAATGCATGAAATTCATGCAAGTGGCTTGGCCCTTGCAGCCATGGCTTCGTCTGGAAGGTCATTTGGCTGCCCAGTCTAATTAGCATATTACACTTTTTATTATTATAGATAATGGATATGTTTGTGTGTATAGAGACTTATTTTAAGGAACTGGCTCATGCATATGGGAGCTGGCAAGTTTTAAACCTATAGTGAAGGCTGGAAGTCTGAAAATCCTGGCAGGAATTCAATGACTCAGTGTTGAGGCTAAGTTCCTTCACCAGGAAACCTCAGTTTTGGCTCTTAAGGCCTTCAATTGATTGGATAAGGTCCATCCATACTCTCAAGAATAACTCCTTTATTTAAAGTCAACAATTATAGATGTCAGTCACATCCACAAAACACATTCAGTACACATGTAGACCAGTGTTTGAACAAATAAATGGGCACCCTAGCTTAGCTAAGTTTCCATAAAATTAACCATCAGAAGCCCTAACCAAAAAATTTAAAAAAATACAAACAGAAGAAAGGAAATAAGAATGAAAAGAATGTGGTCTTATAAATAAGATGAAATAAAAACTCACAGAATATAGCCTGTTAGATTTGCCAAATAGAAAATAAGAGAGCTACAAAAAGATATTTTTTAAAACTAGCATTTTTCTTCCTAATTATCTGTGTGAGATTATTTTTCTGGAGTACCTCATGCTCCTCTAATGATGACAACTGGCTTGAGGTGCTATCTACCCCTTCTCAACTCAGCCTTAGAGGTACTGCAGACCAAAAATAAGTTGAAGGATCTATCACATTAACATAAAAGCTATGAGGAAACTCTGTAAGACAATTTTTGGGTAACAGATGGAAAGGGAAATAGTTTCCTAAATTAAATAGTCTGGGCATGAAAACAAGGGTATTTTTTAAAATGTCATTCTCTCTCCTTCACATTGGAAACCCAATAAACACAACAATATAGAAAAATAGTGGCCAACCCAGAACCCCTAGATTAGTATAGTGGCAGTGTCCAAACTAATCTACATAAATCTTCCAACCTCTCAGATTATTATCCTCCTCCATTTGTATCCTGGAACTAAGTGATTTTAATTAAGAATAATAACAAAGGTCAAGAATGAAACCCCATAGGCCGACATCTAGTTTATGGGGTTATCCCTACCTCAAAATCATCACACAAGGCACAGCAAGCATCTGGCTTTAGCTGCTCCTCCATGGTGCACACAATCAATTGTTATGAATATAGCTCCAAAATAATAAGAATTCATAGGAAAATAAAATAAATATAGGGTTCCCCCCAAAATATATCAGTCCGTAATGATGCAAACATTAATTAGACCAGAGATATTTAAGCAAATTGATGGGAGTAAAAACCTAAATAGATTGAAATAGGAAAAAATACAATAATAGAAATTTATAATCAGTACAGACGTTTTTGTTAAGTTTTCTGAAAGATGAAACAATGAAACGGTAGCTGAACAGAAAGGAAGTTTTTCTTTTTTTGGACCTATTACATAATTTCATGCTGATGATTTAATAGAAAAATTGTTGGAGTGATAAGCTTGGGTAGTAGAAGCAGTGGGACTTCATTAGAATATCAAGAAGTCTGCCTTATTTAAAAGGAAGGAAAGAAATACGTGCTCAGATATGGTGCTAAGAGCCTGTGGATTTCTTCTAATGATTAATTTTTTCCAGTTTTCTTGAAACATAATTGACATACATATAACATTGTATTAGTTTAGATGTATAGCATACTGATTTGATATTATGTATATACTGCAAAATAGTTACCAAAATAAGTTCGGTTAACATTCATCACCTAGCATAATTATGATTTTTCCCTGTGATGAGAGCATTTAAGATTTACTCTTATGAACTTCCCAATACACAATACAATATTTTTAACTATCCTCATCATGTTGTACATTACATCATCAGTACTTATAACTGAAAGTTTGTACTTTTTGACCACCTTCATCTATTTCCCCACTTCCCACTCCTCACTTCTGGCAATCACCAATCTGTTCTGTTTCTATAGGTTATTTTAGTTTGATTTATTTTATTATATGAGTAAAACAGGCAGCAAGATCAACAGTTGAATCAGAATCAAATACTAAATGCCTGAAAAAAAGAGAAGTCACATATGAGAATATTATTTTTTTAAATATTTTTATTACATAAAGTATTTCAAAGATTAGTACATATATCTCTTTTTTCCCCTGTCCTTCCCCCCTTCCCCCCAATGTTTTCTGTCCATTGGTTATGCTTAAATGCATACATAAAAGTCCTTTGGTTGATCTATTACCCCTCAACCCTCCCTGTCCTTGTTGCTGTAATTTGACAGTCTTTTTGATGCTGCTCTGCCTCTGTATCTATTTTTGTTCACCAGTTTATAATGGTTATTATTATCCATAGATGAGTGAGGACATGTGGTATTTTTCTTTCATTGACTGGCTTATTTCACTTAGCATTATGTTCTCCAGTTCCATCCATGCTGCTGCAAATGATAAGAATTCCTTCCTTTTTACAGCAGCATAGTATTCCATTGTGTAGATGTACTACAGTTTTTTAATCCATTCATCTGCTAATGGACACTTAGGCTGATTCCAAATCTTAGCTATGGTAAATTGTGCTGCTATGAACATAAGGGCGCATATATCCTTTCTGATTGGTGTTTCTGGTTTCTTGGGATATATTCCTAGAAGTGGGATCACTGGGTCAAATGGGAGTTCCACTTTTAATATTTTGAGGAAACTCCATACTGTTTTCCACAGTGGCTGCACCAGTCTGCATTCCCACCAGCAGTGCACAAGGGTTCCTTTTTCTCCGCATCCTCTCCAGCATTTGTCGTTTGTTGATTTGTTGATGATAGCCATTCTGACAGGTGTGAGATGGTATCTCATTGTTGTTTTGATTTGCATCTCTTGGATAATAAGTGACTTTGAGCATGTTTTCATATGTCTCTCAGCCTTATTTATGTCCTCTTTTGAGAAGTGCCTATTTAGGTCCGTTGCCCATTTATTGATTGGATTGTTTATCTTCTTTTTGTTAAGTTGTATGAGTTCCCTGTAAATGTTGGAGATTAAACCTTTATGATTGGCAATTTATCATTGGCAAATATATTATCCCATGCAGTGGGTTTTCTTGTTGTTTTGTTTATGTTTTCTTTTGCTGTGCAGAAGCTTTTTATTTTGATATAGTCCCATTTGTTTATTTTCCCTTTAGCTTCCACTGCCCTAGGAGCTGCATCAGTGAAGAAGTTCTTTTGGCATATGTCTGTGATTTTGCTACCTGTGGAATTCTCTAGTATTTTTATAGTTTCCTTTCCTACTTTTAAGTCCTTTATCCATTTTGAGTTTATTTTTGTGCATGGTGTAAATTGGTGGTCTAGTTTCATTTTTTTTGCATGTGTCTAACCAAATTTCCCAGCACCAATTATTGAAGAGACTGTTTTGGCTCCATTGTATGGTCTTTCCTCCTTTGTCAAATATTAATTGAGTGTAGTGGTTCGAGTCAATTTCTGGGTTCTCTATTCTATTCCATTGGTCTATATGTCTGTTCTTGAAAAATCACATAATCATATCGATTGATGCAGAAAAGGCACTTGACAAAATCCAACACCCTTTCTTGATAAAAACTCTCAGCAAAGTGGGAATAGAGGGATCATACCTCAACATAATAAAAGCCTTATATGACAAACCCACAGCCAACATCATACTCAATGGACAAAAACTAAAACCAATTCCCTTAAAAACAGGGACAAGACAGGGATGCCCACTTTTGCCACTCCTGTTCAACATAGTACTGAAAATGCTAGCCAATGCAATCAGGCAAGAAGAATAAATAAAAGGCATGCAAATTGGAAAAGAATAAGTAAAATTGTCATTATTCGCAGATGACATGATACTGTACTTAGAAAACCCGAAAGACTTCATCAAAAAATTATTAGACCTAATAAATGAATATGGTAATGTAGCAGGATACAAAATTAACACCAAGAAATCTATGGCATTTTTATATGCCAATAGTGAACTTACAGAAAAAGAAATTTAAAAAGCAATTCCATTTACCATTGCACCAAAAAAATTAAGATACCTAGGAATAAGCTTAACCAAGGACATAAAAGACCTATACTTGGAAAACTACAGTACACTGAAAAAAAGACATAGAGGAAGACACAAACAGATGGAAGAGCATTCCGTGTTCATGGATTGGTAGAATCAACATCATCAAAATGTCCATACTACCCAAAACAATCTATAGATTCAATGCACTCCCCATTAAAATACCAACAGCATATTTCTCAGATCTAGAAATAACTCTGCAAAAATTCATCTGGAATTTTAAAAAAGCCCCAAATAGCTGCGGCGATCCTACGAAAGAAGAGCAAAGTAGGAGGGATCTCAATTCCAGATATCAAGCTGTATTACAAAGCCATGCTCTCATATGAGAATATTATGATTACAAAATGTGATAAGATTGTTTGGCAGGCCTGTCCTGGGGAAATCTGGATGGAAACATGGCTGGGATCCTGCCAGGTTAATATGACAAAGAGAGAAAAGGCCAACAGTACTATGGGTTCACAGAAGGGTTCATAATATATATAGCCAACGGTACCTAATCTCAAAAATGAGGGAAATTGAGGACATGAGGAAGTGGAGATACAATAGAACAGTTGTAGAATCAATCAATTACAGCTTCTAGTTGAGTTAATAATTATTGGAGTTTGGTTAATAAAAGTTATGATTTATAAAAAATGGAGGCTTTTGGTAGATGCAGTTATTTAGTTATGATAATATTTAGTATGATCATGGCTAAGGTAGTGGAAGGATGCCATTTAAAAAAGACTGAACAACCAATATATTAGATCATTTTGTGGATATTAAAATCCTCAATAATAATGATAGCTAAGATCTGAGGCCCAAACTTCAAAGCCTGGGATATTTTCCAGAGAATTGAAAACAGCCTGGAGTTATCAAAATGAAGTCAGAGGAGACCTACCACACTTCCATATCTATGGATATGTGAGTGGACAGAGCCATGTGAGTGAGCAAACCAGTTCTAAGGGGAAAGTGAGCAGAGTTTCCAGGGGAGATGAAGGAAGTGTGCTGAGGAAAGGCTTGAGTGTCAGGTGTACAGTAAATGCATTAACGAGAGGTACAAAATGGGGCTGGGTTGGGGGATACACAGAACTGCAAAGTGATCCAGTGTTCAATGAAATGAGGCCTGAGCATCTTGAGCTTATTGTGGTGACTTGATACAATGGGGTAAAAGGCATAGTGGGAATTGCCTAAGCAAATTATGTTGTTAATGGTCCCCTGTGGGGTTTATTTTTCAAATTGATGCTGTAATCACATAAAAATTAAATTGCTATTATGGAGAATGAGAAAATATGTCATTGTTGGGAGAGAATTTAATTGCATTGATATTATAAATTATATTCACATTCTCATGAATCACTAACTAATTTATTAATGAATCACCAACTGAAAAATGGCAACCACCTACAGGTTTCCAACTAAGAATTGAAATTTACTACATTCAACTTATCTAAGATCCAGATTAGAGCAATAACCTTAATAAATCTTTAATATGCAATCCTTAAACTCATTTAAAACCTCATTATATTAAATCTAAGTAATCCCACCATTAAGTGACTTCACTAATGACTTCCTTAATAAGATCAATTGAATTATTCATTAACTGATATATTTCAAGCATTGGTGATCATTTTTATTGCTTTTTAGAATCAAAGATTTTTAAAAGGCCCAAACAAGTGTAGCTCAGTTGATTATCATCTCATGCATACAAGACCAGTTTCATTCCTGGTCAGGACACATACTCATATTAGTCTTTTATATATATACTAGGGGCCCGGTGCACAAAAATTTGTGCACTCGGGGTGGAGGGAGTCCCTCAGCCCGGCCTGTGCCCTCTCACAGTCTGGGACCCCTCAGTGGATGTCCTATGATGGCCCCAGTCTGCCAGGCGCCTTTTGTGTGTGTGTGTGTGTGTGTGTGTGTGTG
>PVJC01025892.1:0-24416 GCA_004026665.1 Murina feae | reverse complement strand
CCCCCCCCCCCCCCCCCCGCCCCGAGTGTACAAATCTTTGTGCGCTGGGCCCCTTGTAGTTTATATTTTCTTTAGTTATTTGTTTGTGCTGCTCACCAAGAGATGCACTAAAAATTAAGAATACAATTTTAGTTTCCAAATTGGTCTTTACCATATAAAGTCTTCTTTATGCCTTGGAACAAGTTGCTTCACAAGGAATTTTAATATATAGTAAATATAATTTAACTCTTAAATAATGGGATTAAGAATTAGAAAAGATGGCCCTGGCCAAGTGGCTCTGTTGCTGGGAGCATCATCTGTACACCAAAAGATTTCGGGTTTGATTTCCCGTCAGGGCACATACCTAGATTGTGGCTTTGATCCCTGGTCGGAATGTGCACTGCAGACAACCAATCAATGTTTTTCTCTCTCTCTCTTCCTCTTCCTCTTCTCTCAAATCAATGGAAACATGTCCTTGGCTGAGGATTAAAGTAAAACAAACAAAAAAAGAATTGGAAAATGGATTATGTTTTTAGTTCCACTAGTAGCCTTTGAGAGTCTTTCATCTGGCACATGTTACAATTTTTTACTTGGTGAAGCAGATTCTAAGATCTGTACTGTCCAATGTGGCAGCCACTAACCACTGTAGCTATATTACATTTAAGTTAAATAAAATTAAATTTAAAAACAAAACATTTTTAATCCTCACCTGATAATATGCTTAGGAGGAGGGAGAGAGGAAAGGAGGGAGGAAGAGAGGGGGGGGAGAGAGAGAGAGATATTGAGAGATTGGGAGATTGAGAGATTGGTTGCCTTCAGTGTAGGGCCCTGGTCGGAGATGGAACCAGCAACCCAGGTCCGTGCACAGGACAACACAACCAATTGAGCCACTCTGTCTGAGATAAAATGGAATACATTTAAAAGTCAATTCTTTAATTTTGATAGCCACATTTCATGTGCTCACTAACATGTGGCTAGTGGTTACTCAGTTACGTAGAACAAAATATAGAACATTTCCATCATTGCAGAAAAGCTTTTGTTGAACAGTGCTGATTGAGGGAGTGTAGATGTTAATATTAAAAAGACGATATAGAAAGAATTTTCATATTTATATGCATTTAGATTCCCCTCTAGGTATCTCAAAGCAAGCATTATCTGAAAGTCAATTTATATTCTACCTTCCTTCATACCCCCCAAAAACTCTAAACTGATCCTTTTCTTGTGTTTATTCTCAGGGTTAATGGCACCATCAAGCAGTGTGCCCATGACAGGAACTTGCAAGTCATTATTACTTCATCTCATCACCACCTCCCCCACCTGATTACTAAAAGATATCTGATCTGTTTTTCCCCTCCATTCTCCCTTTAGTTCAGGCCCTTATCACCTCTCACCTGGAATTGCATAAGAGCCTTCTCAGTGGTCTACTTGCCATACACAACCATCAGAAAGATGTTTTCAGAGTGCAAGTACTCCTGAGAGAAATTAATACATGACTCCGTCACTGGTATGCAAAGCTCTCAATCAGAGACCTGTACCCTGTCTATTTCTCTCAACTTTCCAGCCCTTGCCATCAGGCCCCAGCCATACTGAACAGTAGCTGGTCTGGGAATCTGCTGCATCCTCCAGCTTTGCTCTTACTCCCTCTGCCCGGAAAACTTCCTCTAAACTCATCTTTACCTTTCAGCCTTGATTTGGCTCAAATTAATCTCACCCACCTCCCTGCGACTTCTAAACTTATGCAGATATATACACAGGGTGTAGGTTCTACCCTACTGTGCACATCTCTGGAGTCTGTCATATCTCTTACTACTCCGCAGCATACACATCTCTTTATTTTACTGCCCTTTCTACTAGAGTCCAGTGACTAGACCATAGAAATTCCTTGGGAGCAGGACTGATGAGTTTCACTTTTTGAGACCCTAGATCCTAATATATTGACTCACTGACACATAGTGATGAGACACTTCATTCAATGTTTAGAAGTATGAACTTTGGAGTCAGACCTTGTTCCTAATCCTATTATATTATTTACTAGTGATCCAGCCCCAGACAGTTTGCTCAACCTCTGTTCCCCTAGCTGCTGACATTGGGGATAGTAATATCTGTATCAGAGTTTCTGTAAGGGTTAAATATAAGGTTTATGATATGCTTACTACACTGCCTATCATATAAATGCTCACAAAAGATGGTTATTCTTAGGCTTTCAGTATATGTTCATTGATTAAGTTTTTCAAAATGATACTGCCTTTTAAATTTTTATAAGATTATATAACTATAATTTTTACACATACATGCTGGATTAAAAATCTATTTTATATGTGTTTTTCTAATAAATGACTTCAGTAGACTCTGCTCCAGCTGCTGTCAAATCAGAATCTCAGCCCTCATCAAAAAAGGTTGCTCTTTCTTCAGAGACAACTAGGAAACCATTGCAAATATGCAGTCCTTCAAGTGAAAGCAGGAGACCTCAGTGGGTCCCACCAGGTACGGTGTATTTATCAATCAAGGGCAGGGGTTTGGAAAGTTGCCACTGGTAGATTGTTTTCTTCATTGTAAATGGTATACATATTGTTACATTTTCTTCAAAACCAAGGTTTTACATTTATTTGTCATTTTATCAGTCCTTCATATTGAGCATCGAGATTATTTATTAGTTTTTAATGTTATAAGTAAAGTTGCAATAAGCACAAACATCCTTATTTTAGAAGTCTGGGTACATCCTAATTATTTTCTTAGGATAAATTCCTAGTAAAAGAATTACAGTGTCAAAGAGTGTTAACAGTTAAGATTCCTATACATGTTTTTGGCAATAAATCTGTTTGCTCAAGACTTGCTGACCTCCACAGTCCGACTCAAGAAGCATCAGGACTCATACGTGGGAATTCCAGCATTTAGCAAATGCCCTAGCAAACTCAACCTCCGTCTCGCACAAATTTGACCTTTTTATTTTGTTTTCTTTGTTCCACAGCCATGTCTCACTGATGCTTCAAGATTTCTTTGACCTTCACCCTTCTTGACATGACTAAAACCCTAACTCATCCCTGTTCAATTTATATCCAAACTATTAGTGCCTTCCTAATAGTTCTGTCTCCACTTGCCTTTGTCCAACCAGTTGAATCCTCTATTCCAGTGAAATGGATACATTTTTTGCCCCTTAAACACAGTGTTTGTATTCTTCTGTCATAGCCTCTCTTTATGCAGTTTTCTCTTTCTAGTAAGTCTTTCTTCATTTGTCCCCTGTCCTCTGAGTCATTCCACATCCACTCAAGTTTATTTGACTTCTTTTCAGTGACATTCTTGGTTGGCCCACAGTGGTCACTCCTCTAGTCATAACTAGGTATTAAGAGACAGAGTAAGGCCTGAGACATGATTATTTAATTTATGAGTCTTCATTCCATCATCTGAAATATTAGGCACTATATAATCTTTAATGTCTTTTCCAGTTTAAACATCTAAGATTTTAATGAGGACTTAAAAGGAATTTTTTAAAAAGTGATATAATGACAAATTTAAAGATAGCATAATAAAAAAAGATAGAAAAGAAATAATGGAATGATATGGCATGGATGGATAAAGAGTTAATATCAGTGGGAATAGAAGGTTCATACCTCAACATAATAAAAGCCCTATATGACAAACCCACAGCCAACATCAGACTCAATGGGCAAAAACTAAAACCATTTCCCTAAGAACAGGAACAAGACAGGGATGCCCACTCTCACCACACTGGACGTGCTAGCCATTGCAGTCAGACAAGAAGAAGAAATAAAAGACATACAAATTGGAAAAGAAGAAGTAAAATTGTTCTTATTCGAGATGACATGATACTGTATGTAGAAACCCCTAAAGACTCCATCAAAAGTTATTAGACTTAATAAATTCGGCAATGTAGCAGGATACAAAATTAATGCCAAGAAATTTATAGCATTTCTATACACCAATAATGAACTTACAGAAGGAGAGACTAAAAAAAAAATCCCATTTACCATTGCAACAAAAAGAATAAGATACTTAAGAATAAACTTAATTAAGGAGGTACAAGACCTGTACTCAGAAAATGACAGGATGTTGAAAAAAGAAATAGAGGAAGATATAAACAGATGAAAGAACATACCATGTTCATGGATTGGTAGAATCAACATCATTAAAATGTCCATATTACCCAAAGCAATCTATAGATTCAATGGACTCCCCACTAAGAGTTAATATCATAAAACACAAAGTGCTCATAGATTTATTGTGTAAAAGGGTAAGGCAAGTAATGTGAAAGAATTGAACCTGCGTCATAAACTTGGGTGAGAAGGGATTGTTGGACTTGAGAGCTCACACTCCTTTAATAGGAAGCAGCTGTTGCTCAACTCCATCTAATTGTTTACATGTAGGATTATTTCCAGATCTGAATTTTTTCAAGAGAAACCAAAGATCTAGATTTTAATGTGAAATCTTGTTTTCAAAATGATTTTTTTTTTTTTACACCATGTGGACCAAACAATATATCTGAGAGCTAGATTTGACCTCAGGTTGCCAGTTAGTTACTGTTTTATTCAAATATGAGATCACCAAGATTCCAATGGGAAAATGGGCCAAAGACATGAACATATGAATAGTCTCAAAAATACAAATAGAAATACATATGAAAAGAATTTCAGTCTCACTGGTAATTAAGGAAATATAAATCAAAATAATAAAATACTATTTTATACCTCAAACTAGAAAGTAATAAAGCAGCATAATCTAGGGCACTCTGGGTTACAGGGTAGCATGTATAATTATCCTATGTAATAAAAACCTAACATGCAAATTGACCAAATGGCAGAATGACTGGTCGCTGTGACACGTATTGACCACCAGGGGCAGACGCTCAATGCAGGAGCTGCCCCCTGGTGGTCAGTGCGCTCCCACAGGGGGAGTGCCACTCAGCCAGAAGCTGGGCTCACGGGTAGCAAGTACATACAGCAGCAGTGGCAGGATCCTCTCTCGCCTCCGAGAGAGCATTAAGGGGCAAGCCTAAGCCAGCAGGCATATATATCCCAAGGTGTCCCAGACTACAAGATGGTGCAGGCTGGGTTGAGGCCTCCCCCCACCCCAGTGCACGAATGTCATGCACCAGGCCTCTAGTTTACTATAAATCCTTTATAGGTAGAACAACTTGACAGAAGCCATAAAAATAAACCTGTCCTTTAGCCTAGGAACTAGGAATTAATTCCTTAAAAAGAATTCAAAAGTAGAAAAAGTAATAAGTGGTCAGATTTTTGTAACTATATGAAAATGGTAAACACTTCAAAAGTTCGTTAAAAGAATTTGATATATGACATATACATGCAATTAAGAATGATAAATCAGATGGTTAGAAACATGGAAATATTTATAAATCTTTATTTAAAGTACACACATTTGTACTTATGACTACAATAATCAATTATGAACATTTAAGTGGTTAAAATTTGAAATTTCATAATTGCTACATTAGAATGGTACCATAAATGAAAGCCATGTAAATAAATTAAAATAGCATTTGTCATGTTTAAAGTGATTTGGTAATTGAAAAAATAAATTCTTTCAAAAGAGTATTTGTAAAAATTGCAGGATTTTAAAAAATGCATTACATTTTTCTTCTACTTTAGAAATTATTACATTCATCTTCTTATGCATCTACAACCAATGTTATTTGCTTTTAGCTTATCTATTTTCAGCTTTTACCCTTAAAGTTTTGGAATCACGACCTTGCCTTCTGGGGATGTTTGAAAATGGACAATAGTATATATATTTTTTCTGCTCTTTAGTACTTTCTATTATTTTGATCTTGTTTATAACTTGATAGAACCTGTATAGCAGAATAATGCTTAACTATATTTTTTTGCTTTTGTTTTATAAGTTAATTTCTGTTAAGAGATATCTAACATCCTCAGCATCAGGTGATGTGTTTTCTTTCAGCGGTATCCGGAAGGAGCAGCACCAGCAGCAGCCCACTGGCAGGGGAGTCTGTTAAGTCTCCAAATCAGAGTCTCCGCCTTGGCTTGTCTAGATTAGCACGTGTTAAACCTTTGCATCCAAACACTGCTAGTAGCTGAGTGTGGTGGTAAAGAAATGTTTAAGAGAACCACAGTTTGACAAGTGTGTTTATATTGTAATATAAAGGAATCCTTTAACATCATATAAATTATCTCTACCCATTTTATGATTATGTTTTCTGAAAAGTTACTCAAGACTTCAATAAGATTTGTTTGTAAGAATAATCTTGTAATATCATTTTCTTCTGAAGAGAATATTCTACATCCTTGTATATAATAAGTCACTGTCATTAGTGTTTGTCTGTTTGACATTGAAGAAGTCCACATTATGTGCTATTTTTTTTTTCTAATAACATGAGGATTCTTTCTAGCTTTGACTAGTTTATGGCACTTTTGTTCAGAGTTTATCTGGCAAAAGAAAACATTCCACTTTTTTCCAGGAGTTATTTTTGGAATATGTTACTTAAGCTACATTGTCAGTTTTATTGCCAAGATGCTTATTATTTTAGTCAAATATTTTTATAGGAAGAATTCAGAATGAATTTCCATACTAAAACAGTTGCTATAATACAACATATGTTTTGTACTGAGGAATAGGTGATTATTATATAGCAGATAGAATTTCATGACATTTTGTGAAGCCCTCACTGTCAAAACCTTTAATAAATATGAAAAAGTTTTGATATGATCTTTTTCTTGATTCCATTGCATCCATCTGTCGCTTCTCTGACTGTTTGCATTTCATGATGAAATGAGTGCTTAGCCAAAAACATTAGCCTTTTGTTGTAAATATAAAAGGAGGCTGTTAAAGTAATCACTTTATGTTAAGTCAGTACTTTTGAGGGTGGCTGTTAAGTACCTAATTATTCCTGTTATATTAGTTAATTTAGTTTTTCAGGAAACTTAGATCTGAATTTGTGAATAAAATAGTAGTAAATATTTTATATTGAGAAAATTCCAACAAACTCCTGATCACTTTTAATAAAAATTCTTCAAATTACAATAACCATTTTAAAATGTGTAATATGGCCCTAGCCAATTTGGCTCAGTGGATAGACTATCAGCCTGCTGACCCAAAGGTCCCACTCAGGTTTGATTCCTGTCAAGGGCACGTACCTTGGCTGCAGGCTTCGCCCTGGCCCAGGCCCTGGTCAGGGTGTGTGCAGGAGGCAACCAATCAATGTGTTTCTTTCAGATCAATGTTTCTCTCATGTTAGGTCAGGTCAAATAATTGAACTGATAACCTCCTCCCCTTGGCCTGACCTTTTGGCCACTTCACAACAAACATTCCCTCTTGCTTAGACTACATTCCACTTGCTAAGATCATTCTTTTTCCCCCTACAGACCTTCCTTGGATCTGGACCCACCAAGAGAATTCTCTGCCCAGACAAAGCCCATCTAGAGTCCTTTAAAATCTCTGACTCCCTGTTCTTGGGGGCTATCACCATTTAGAGGCTCAGCCTATCTGATATCAAGATGACCTAATCCTATATAATAAAAGCATAGTATGTAAATTGTCTTCTTGATCGGGAGGTGGACAGGGTTTTTCAACCATGGGCTGGGGCCAGCCAGGGGAAGGGAGGGAGGCCCTGACCTGCAGCCAGTAGCTGCTTGAGACCCTACAAGTACATGAATTTTGTGCACTGGGCCTCTAGTAAATTCATAATCCTGCACTTCTTTGGCCTTGTGCTTTTCTCCTTTGTTGACCATAACATCTCTGTCTTTCCCTCCGACTCTAAAATAAATTGAAAAATATCCTCGGATGAGGATTAAACAAGTAAATTTAAAAAATCCTATCCTATATAATAAAGAGGGAATATGCAAATTGACTGTCACTCCGGTCAATTTGCACCCATAGCTGAGGCTAAGTTCCCATAACGAGCCTTAACGAGCCTTAAGGAGCAATCAGCAGGGACCTGAGGCTGTGTGCCCACCCACCTCCTGCATGGGGCTTGACAGGGGACCTCAGGTTGTGCCTTCCACCACAGGGCTTGACAGGAGACCTCAGGCTGCTCCCCCCACCCTGGCACCAGGTCAGAGGAACTCAGGCTGCACCCTCTTCCCTGGTGCCAGGCCAGGGGACCTCAGGCCATGCCCCCTGCCCTCGCCCCAGGCCAGGGGACCTGAGCCTGTGCCCCCCACCCAGCAAGACTTGACGGCCCTCAAGGTGTGCCCTCTGCTCTGGTGCTGGGCCAGGAGACCTCAGGCCATGCCCCCCACCCCAGCACCAGGCCAGGGGACCTCAGGCTGTGCCCCCTGCCTTGGCGCCAGGCTGGGGGATCACAGGCCACTCACTCTGCCCAGCAGGGCTTGATGGGGGACCTCAGGCTGTGCCCCCCTGCCCTGGCACCCAGGGGACCTGAGGCTGCACCCCTCTACCTGACAGGGCTTGACAGGGTGGGACCGGACGGGTCTGGATCTAGCCCAATGAAGGGGAGCCGTCCAGGTGTGGGTCTCGAGCGATTTTGAGGTGCACATGGGTGGTTGAAGACTTGACTCTGGGTTCCATGGTGTACCCCAGACTCTGACAGGAGGAAGATTTTCATATACGTTTTACTAATTTTCTTTAATCTCTGACCTATTAGAGAGAAAGGGCAAATAGCAATATTAAAATATTTCCTCTACTTAATCCCCTGTTAATGTGCACTAATTTCATGCACTGGGCCACTAGTAAGTAAATAAAAATGTGTAATATGTAGCTCAGTTCTTTTTGGTTTATGAAACCATGTGAAAATACATAATTTAGAATTATGATTTAAGTAAGCATTTGCTCATTGCTATTGTCCATTTTTATTATCCAGTGTACATTTTTACACTGTCATATACCACCTCACCTACTCTACCCCACTTTTAAACTATATTTTCCAGTTATATAGTATTGAGATACCCTATATGTTGCAATTCAACAGTAAACATTTATTAAGAGCCCACCCTGTATTAGATACTGATATCATTGTTTAATCATCTGGCACAAGCTCGATGAACCTGTTTTCTCTGTGTAATTCATAATTTCTGTTGAAACCCTAAAATTTCTTAAACTGGCCTTGCAGAAAGCATTAATGAGCTCATTAATGTTGCCAAATCCAGTATACATTTTTCTCACCTAATCTTGTAGAACCCTATTCATCATCATACTCTGGGTGTGGGTAACACTATTTTTTCATAATTTCACCTATCTTCCTGCCTACTCTTCATTATTTTTCAGCTTCCTAATCTTCTGTCACACCCATTTCTCCCTTCATGGTGTCATATTCTGTGATTGTAGTCTTTTATGTCCTTTAAAAAGAAAAACCAAAAGCTTAGGTGATTTCAAGATCCAGTGGTCACCTATGTGACAGTGACTGCCATGTCAGGAAATCTAGTCCAGATCTCACTCTGCACTTGTTGCCTTATCCATTGATAATTTGATGTATTAAGTCATCAATAACATCTCCCCTGCTCCCAAGTCTTCCCTCCTATATTTTATTAGTATATGGCATCATCACAAACTCAGGTGCCTAAGGCATTGTCACCCTTCACATCCAAACATCAAGTTTTATTTTCCTCAATTGCTCAAAACTGTTCTCTCCTTCCACTAGTCCCTTACTCCAAAACATCATCACTTACCTGCTTTTACCTTGATTCTTAACTTACTGTGGCCTACCCTCCATACCATTATAGCCAGAGGGAAGTTTCTAAAATGAACTTTGAGCATAAACACTCTCCTGCTTAAAATCCATGCACATACACCTTAGCCTGTTTAGCTCTCTAACTATTTTGAATTAGTCTGGCCCCTGCCTTGACACCCATGATATTGTGCCCTTGGAACCTTGGGGCTTCAGGTTGGCTCTTATTTGCCTTCTTTACATTGTGAGTTCTTACTTGTCTTGAAAACTCAAATTCAACTCAGCTTTTCAGAAATCTTTATTTGGATATCTGTTTCCTCTGTGGACCATACTGTATATTCCCTAAGGCCGCCCTGCCATCATCCTAAAAGCCTGATATGCAAATCCACTGAACGGCAGAACAGGGTCGCTATGACACGCACTGACCACCAGGGGCAGACGTTCAAAGCAGGAGCTGTCCCCAGCCTGCAGGCCCCAGGCCAGCCAAGGTGGGTGCCTGTGGGGACCTCCTGTCGCCCTGCTGGTCGCCCCACAGATTGGCCCTGATTGCTGATCAGGCCTAGGGACCCTACCCGGACCTCTAGTTTGATTATAACTTTCTTTAGTTTTCCTGTTTTTAAAACCTGGTGCAGAAGCAAATGCTCTAAAAGTGTTCATCTGATGAACACATGTATTCAAAACTTGTTCTATGAATTCTGGTAACCACAAACTTTGAAAGAGGAAGAGGATAGGGATAATTTTTCGAGTCTGTTCTATTTTGGTCAATTATAATCCATCCTTGGGAAGTCCTCCAATTCTAGTCCCAAACTTTAAAGAACTGGGGCAAAAGAATCGGAGCAGGATGAAAAGAGATGTGTTTTTCAGGTTGATGTAGAAGGTGGTTCAGGACTGGACCAGAGCCTTAAGTCCTTTCAGCTCCGGAGTCATAAAAAGGGCGGACACAGTTTCTATAGCAACGGGAGGAGGGTGTGGTCCTCCAGCTGCACTCCCAGGCACCAGCAAGGTGCCGCTCCTCCCACCTCCTACCCGACCTGAACTAAGGGCAAGGGGGCTCGCAATCCACTAGGTCCCAGCGGACCTTCCAGGGGAAGAAGCACCCAAGGCAACGGGGGAAGGAGGTTGGGTAAGCGGGGAGAATGAAAGGCCTACAGAATGCAAAAAGTAAAAGGGGGCATGTGGGTCAGAGGAGAGAGGGGCGGCTCTGAGTGCAGAGAGAAGGCAAATAGAATTTTAGATCTTGCTCTGAGCAGCTGCATCCTCACAACCCAACATTGACAACGTTTCTGCTGTGGAACTTGCATCGCTGACTTCGGCTGAGTGCGGGTGGGGAGAGATGGATTTTAGGGAACTCAAGACCTATCCTAAAACTGCTTCCAACCCTGACCTCAACAACCTGGGACACAAACTCCTACCCCCTTTCTCTATTCACTGTACGTCCAAAGTGAGTCCCTGACCATTCGTGGATGAGTGTCTGGCTGCTCCTATTCCTACCTAGCCCACAGTCCCGGGCCTCCCAGCTCAACCAGAGCCGAATCCTTGACACAAGAGCACTTTGAGGTTTATTCCTTCAGAACAACACTTTGAGGTGCCACTTGCTGCTCCTCTGGGGTAATTCCCACTATTAAGTTTGGGGTTTTTTCCTTAAAAAGGGGGATGCAAATTTTGGGATTTTTCTCTTTTAAGTGTATTTAATGTGTGGTATTTGCTACGTTTGAAATGTCCATCAGCCAATTCAGGGCTTAAGTAACTTGTAACCCTTTGGACAATTTTTAAATGACTGACAGTTCACAATCTTAGTTCATGCTTCACTGTTCAGGTTTAAAGGGACACTTGGCAAAAGTGTGAGGCCATTTAAATGAAAAGTTCAAACTAAGAAACAACAAATATAAGTGTCCCTTGTGACTAATTATTTATCTTTATAGTTGCAAGTATTACAGATGTCCTCTTTGGTGTTTCTTCCCCCCTATTAACCCCTCCACTCCACACCCACCCTTCCCAAGCCTTCACCACATTATTGTCTGTGTCCATGGGCTATGCATACATGCATATAAGTTCCTGGTTAATTTCTCCCCTTCCCCCCAACTCAACGACCCCTGCCTTCCCTCTGAAATTTGTTAGTCTGTTCCAGGTTTTATGTCTCTGGATTTATTTTGCTCGTCAGTTTATTTTGTTCATCAGATTCCACATGCTCGAGATCATGTAATACTTATCTTTCTCTGACTAGCTTATTTAGCTTAGCATAATACTCTTCAGGTCCATCCATACTGTTGCAAATGGTAAGAGTTCCTTCTTTTTTTTACTGCCAAATAATTTCCATTGTATAAATGAACCACAGCTTTTTTATCCACTCATCTGTTGATGGGCACTTGGGCTGTTTCCAAATCTTAGCTATTATAAATTGCACTGCTATGACCATAGGAGTGCATATATTCTTTCTGATTGGTGTTTCTGATTTCTTAGGATACACAGTATTCCTAGAAGTGGGATCACTGAAACAAATGGTACTTCCATTGTAATTTTTTGATAAAACTCCATATTGTTTTCAACAGTGGCTGCACCAGTCTGCATTCCAACCAGCAGCGCACGAGGGATCCCTTTTCTCCACATCTTCACCAGCACTTGTCATTTGTTGATTTGTTGATAGTAGCCATTCTGACAAGTGTAAGATGATACCTCACTGTCATTTTAACTTGCATCTCTCAGATGATTAATGACTTTGAGTATTTTTCCCTGTTTCTTGCCCTTCTGTATGTCCACTTTGGGGAAGTGTCTGTTAGGTCCTTTGCCCATTTTTAAATTGGATTGTCTATCTTCCTTTTGTTAAGTTGTATGAGTTCCTTATATATGTTGAAAATTAATCCCTTATCAGGTGTATCATTGGCAAATATGTTCTCCCATGCAGTGGGCTTTTTCACTTCGTTGATGATTTCTTTTGCTATGAAGAAGCTTTTTATTTTTATGTAGTCCCCTTTATTTTCTTCTTAGTTTCCTTTTCCTTAGGAGATGTATCCATATTGCTATGAGAGATGTCTAAGATTTTGCTGCCTATGGATTCTTCTAAGATTTTTATGGTTTCATGATTTACATTTAGGTCTTTTATCCATTTGAATTTATTCTTGTGTATAGTATAAGTGGGTGATCTAGTTTCATTTTTTTTTGCATGTATCTGTCCAATTTACCCAACACCATTTATCAAAGAGACTGTCTTGACTCCATTGTATGCTTTTGCCTCCTTTGTCAAATATTAGTTGAGCATAATGGCTTGGGTCAATTTCTGGGTTCTCTATTCTGTTCCATTGATCTATATCCTTGTTCTTGTGTCAGTGGCAGACTGTTCTGAGTACAATGGCTTTGTAGTATAATTTGATATCTGGTATTGTGATTCCTCCAACTTTGTTCTTTCTCAAGATTGCTGTGGCTATTTGGGGTCTTTCTTTGGTTCCATATTTTGAAGTGTTTGTTCTAGATCTGTGAGTATACCATTGGTTTTATAATAGGGATTGCATTGAATCTATAGATTGTTTTAGGAGTAGGGACATTGTAATGATGTTGATTCTACCAATCCATGAACACCATATATTCTTTTTTTTTAATTAAATCTTTATTGTTCAGATTATTACAGTGGTTCCTTTTGTTTTTCCCCCATAGCTCCCCTCCACCTGGTTCCCACCCCACCCTCTTCCCTTATACCCCCTCCACCACTGTCTTCATCCATAGGTGTTCGATATTTGTCCAGTCTCTTCCCACACCCCCACACCCCTTCTCCCCCCATCATGAATTGTCAGTCCACTCCATTTTATGCCCCTGATTCTATTACATTAACCAGTTTATTCTGTTCATCACATTTTTTATTTACTTGATTTTTAGATTCACTTGTTGATAGATATGTATTTGTTGTCACTTTGTTGTTCATAATTTTTATCTTTATCTTTTTCTTCTTCCTCTTCTTAAAGGATATCTTTCAGCATTTCATATAATCTTGGTTTGGTGGTGATGAACTCCTTTAGCTTTTTCTTATCTGTGAAGCTTTTTATTTGACCTTCAATTCTGAATGATAGCTTTGCTGGGTAAAGTAATCTTGGTTGTAGGTTCTTGCTATTCATCACTTTGAATATTTCTTGCCAGTCCCTTCTGGCCTGCATAGTTTCTGTTGAGAAATCAGCTGATAGTCGTATGGGTACTCCCTTGTAGGTAACTATTTTTCTCTTGCTGCTTTTAAGATTCTCTCTTTGTCTTTTGCCCTTGGCGTTTTAATTATGATGTGTCTTGGTGTGGTCCTCTTTGGATTCCTTTTGTTTGGGATTCTTTGCACTTCCTGGACATGTAAGTCCATTTCTTTCACCAGGTAGGGGAAGTTTTCTGTCATCATTTCTTCAAATAGGTTTTCAATATCTTGCTCTCTCTCTTCTTCTGGCACCCCTATAATTCTGATGTTGGTATGCTTGAAGTTGTCCCAGAGGCTCCTTACACTATCTTCATATTTTTGCATTCTTTTTTCTTTTTGCTTTTCAGGTTGGGTGTTTTTTGCTTCTTCATATTTCAAATATTTGACTTGATTCTTGCAATCCTCTAGTCTGCTGTTGGATCTCTATAATATTCTTTATTTCAGTAAGTGAATGCTTAATTTTTAGTTGGTCCTTTTTCATATTCTCAAGGGTCTCACTAGATTTATCAGCGGTTTCTAGAAAATTCTTGAAAAACCTTATAACCATGGTTTTGAACTCTATATCCAGTCATTTGCTTTCCTCCATTTCTGTCATTTGTGATCTGTCTCTTTGTCTCCGCATTTTGGCTGCTTCCCTGTGTTGATAGGGTCACTTTCTGTGCTAGGTGTCCTATAGGGCCCAGTGGCTCAGCTCCCCAATTACCTTAGGTGGACACTCTTGGTGCACCCCTTTGGGGGCTTTGTACACAGTCTTGTAGCTAAGCCTTGATTGTTGTTGGTATCACTGGGAAGAATTGACCTCCAGGCCACTTGGCTGTGAGACTCAGCTGTGTCTACAATCAGCTGTGTCTACACTGTGCTGAAGACACCCTTATGGGGCAAGACTTGCTTCAGTGGGGCTTTGGTGCTCACTGAGTCTGCCCCCTGAGTGTGTCCCTTATGGATCTGAGGAGTTGTAATCTGGATGGTCCCACTCTGACCACTGAGTACACTGGCTCTTGCATCTCTAAGGAGGTGCTAATTTAGCCTCTGCCTGAGGCTACCCAGCAGGAGCTATGAAGAGATCTGTAGATTCCTCTTATTTGTTTGGGGTTTGGAGGTGCCCAAATGAAGCCCATTTATGAAGCACTGCAGGCTGCTGTGGGGCCTTGGGCCTTTTTTTGGATGTTCTGGGTCTGTCTGACCCAGCTGCAATTTGTTAGGTAATTGTAGATTGCAAGGGAGCAGGTCTTTCATATGCAAAAGCCTCTGTGCACAGCTTGGGTGGGGTGGGGTCTCAGGGAATCAACAGGGTGGAGCAAACAGCTGTGGCTGATCCTCAGCCCAGCCCTAGGAAGCCCTGGGTCTCAGTGTCCTGCGGTAATCACTGCAAGCACCACTGAGAGAAAGCCGCTCTGGAGTTTTTCCCAATGCCAAATAGTCCAGTTTCTCCCTGTATGAGTCTGGACCCCCAGAACAAGAGAAACATCAATGATGAGAGAGAATCAGTGAATGTTTGGTATACCTCCCCTGTGAAGCCTTCTGGGCCAAGGCTTTTGTTTGCTGCAAGTTTTTTTTATTGCTGTTTCAATTTCATCAGTTGTTATGAGCCTGTTCAGGTTTTCTGAATCTTCCTGATTGAGTTTTTAAAGATTGTATTTTTCTGGGAACATGTCCATTTCATCCAGGTTGCCCAGCTTGTTGGAATATATTGTTTGTAGTATTTTTTTTATGATCCTTTGCATTTCTGAGGAGTCAGTATTACTTTGCCTTTTGTTTCTGATTTTGTTTATCTGGGTCCTCTCTGTTTCTTGATGAGTCTGGCTAAGGGTTCATTGATCTTGGTTATCTCTTCACAGAACCAACTCTTAGTTTTATTGATTTTTTTTTTTAGTTTCTATGTAATTTATTTCTGATCTTTATTATTTCCTCCCTTCTACTTACTCTGGGCTTTTCTTATTGTTTTCTCCTTAATTCTTTAAGTTGTAGGGTTAGGTAGTTTATTAGAAATTTTTCTTTTCTTTTCTTCTTTTTTCCTTTTTGTTTTGTTTTTTGAGGTATGCCTGTAGGGCTATGAACTTCCCTCTCAGGACTGCTTTCACTGTGTCCCAGAGATTTTGGATTGCCCTCCCCAGCAGGCCTGGTCCCCCATTAACTGCCCTCCCCTGCTGGCCTAGTCATCCCTAACTGCCCTCCCCTGCAGGCCATCTTGTGGCAGCTATCTTGTGTCCACATATGGGCGGCCATTTTTGACCACATGGAGACAACCATCTTGTGTTGGAGTGATGGTCATTTTGCATACTGGTCATGACTAATTAGCATATCCAGTGTGAGTGTGAGGGCATCCTGACCAATTTGCATATTATCCTTTTATTGGTATAGACATTTGGATGCTCCTGCATTGGGTGCATATATGTTAACCAGAGTTATATCCTCTTGCTGTATCAATCCCTTTAGTATTATGAAGTGGTCTTCATTCTTTCTTGTTATGGACTTCACTATGAAATCTATTTTGTCAGATATGAGTATTGCTACCCCAGCTTTTTTTTTTTTTTTCATTTCCATTTGCCTGGAATAATTTTTTTCATCCCTTCACTTTCATTCTGTATGAGTCTTTTGTTCTGCGGTGAGTTTCTTATAGACAGCATATATATGGGTCATATTTTCATATCCATTCAGCTACCCCATATATTTTGATTGGAGCATTTAAACCTTTTATAATTAAGGTTATTATTGATAGATACTTATTTGTTGCCATTCTTACTCTTGACTAGTCAGTCTTGCTTGTGGGATTTAATCACCTATATGTGGTAGATACATAAAATCTAGGAATTCTTCACAATGACTTGAGTCTGTAATTTCCCTTCCTTGTTTTAGTCCTTTTCAAAAAGGTAATGACAACCAGAAGGGAGTCTCTAGCAATGTGCCAGCCACACTTCCCTAACATTCCCCTCTCATCTCCATATTGTCAACAACATGGCTATAATGCCTGCATCTCAAATTAGGGGGCCCAGTGCTGGGAGTCAGTGGAATTGACTGAACACCAACCCAACATGAATGTGCTATGACAGCTCAAAGAGCAAATACTGTTCTAGGTGCATTAATAGAAACACAGTGACCAGATGAGAGATGTACAAATCTCACTGCCTGACTTAACAGTGATTAGAGCAAAATCTAGACTAGAAAACTTTAGCCATGTTAAGAGAGGACATAAAAAGTTAGAAAACAGAGGGACAGTCACAATACAGTTTCCCTCTATTATGCTTGCATATTCAATCATATAAGTTTAAATGGTATTTTAAGTAATATTGTCAATTTGCCGGTAGCTATCATAAAATACAACATAAATGAATTTACCTTCAGTGTGATTTTGCATATTCGATCGAGGGGTTTGAAATGAAACCACAGATGAGTAGGTACATGGTGAGACAAAAAGTTTTGAATATTCAATTACCCTTAAGTGGGTAGTATTTTCTTTGTTGCTCTGCAGAGGATAACAGGTATCAGTGGAGGATATATTGTTCAATATCATTTCTTCCGTCCAGTATTTACTGAGCACCGGTCATACGTCAATTAACAGCTGGGTGCAAATGGGGTGCCTGGAAAACAGTGAGATCTGTCAAAGAAATATTTAAGTGGAGAACCATTGATTGCCATGGATACTCTAATCTAAAGAGGATTCCTTCCTAGGGTGGGAAAATGGGTGAGATGACCTCTAAAACCTCTTCCAACTTTTAAAGTCTGTGAGTCTGTGGTCCATAAAGAGTTTCCAGGAGAAATGCAGAGGGGCCAAGGAGTTCTCTTAAGTACAAGTGAGAGGAACATAAAGACATTCAGTACATTATCTCCAGTTTATAAAAATGCAAATGGAATCTCTGCATGTCCTAAGTGGCCACAATTTCTGCCACAAAGGTAGCCCTCCCTCCACCCCAAGCATAAAAATCAATCTACTGACAACTGCAATAGAAATATTGAAATCACAACAGGTAAATCTCAAAAAGAATATTTCCTTCTGGGTATTGGCACTTAGTATACAAAAATAATTCATTACATATAAAATACTGTGCACATAGTAATACTGGTATCACTGTTTATGGGTCTTTTTTCCCACCAGACTTTGAACTGAAAGCAATAATTCTGTTTTCTTTGTCAGTGAGTCACCCATGCTTAGCATAGTATCTGGCATTTACTTGATGGTTTGAAATTTTTTTGATGAGTTTATATAAACTTTTTTAGATTTCTCTCTCTTTAGCAAATTTGTACCAAGAGCTTTCAATAAATCAGCCATTGTCCTCAACCCTATGAAAAATCCTATCTAATAAAGAGGTAATATGCAAATTGCCCATCACTCCAACACACAAGATGGCCACCCCCATGTGGACACCAGATGGCCACCACAAGATGGCTGGCAGGGAAGGGCAGTTGGAAGGGACCAGGCCTGCAAGGAGGGAAGTGGGGGCAATCAGCCTACAGGGGAGGGCAGTTGGGGGAGACCCAGGTCTGCAGGGGAGGACAGTTGGGGGGGACCCGGGCCTCCAGGGGAGGGCAGTTAGGGGTGACTGAGCTGGCAGGGGTGGGTAGTTGGGGGCAACCAGGCTGCAGGGGAGGCCAGTTGGGAGGGACAAGGCCTGCAGGGGAGGGCAGTTGGGGGCAAACAGGTTGGCAATGGAGGGCAATTAAGGGTGACCAGGCTGGCAAGGGAAGGAAGTTAGGGGTGACTGGGTCAGCAGGGGAGGGCAGTTTTGGGAGACCAGGCCTGCAGGGGAGGAAAGTTAGGGGCAATTAGGCCAGCAGGGAAGGGGAGTTAGGTGCAATCAGGCTTGCAAGAGTGTGGTTAGGGATGTAATCAGGATGGCAAGCAGGAGAGCAGCTGAGAGCCAGCATTCCTAGATTGTGAGAGGAATGTCCAACTGCCTGTTTAGGCCCAATCTTGGTGGGATCGGGCATAAATGGGCAGCTGGACATCCCTCAAGGGGTCCCAGATTATAAAGGGTGCAGACTGGGCTGAGGGGTACACACACACACACACACACACACACACACACACACACACACATATCTATGCACAAAATTCGTGCACCAGGCCTTTAGTATAAAAATAAAATACAAGGTCACCATCCTTATTCCTAAGAAACTCATGATAAAAATATATACACTTAAGATAATTAACACTAAACCTGCTGACCAAGTGACAAAATGGTCCCCACAGACGAAAGTGTTGAAATCCAGAGAGGAGATTGGTATAGGCTGTACAGATTGGTAGGGAAACTTGATCTTTGCATAAAGCAATAGGAGGACTTTTTAAATTTTAGTTTCCGTTCCCAAAATCATATTCACTCTAGCTCTGAGCTGAATTTATTTATCTTTAATCCTTCATAGAACACATAAACAAGATATAAAGCGTATTTTAATTCCTTTCCTGCATAACTCAGCATGTATTTTGAGGATAAAAGTGACATTTGTGAAGCTTTGAGTGTGGGTTAAGTATAATGGGTTAAGTGGAAACTAGATTGAATGTATTAAGAAAGGCAAGAATTCTTTGATAACCAAAGAATTATCCAAAGGAGGGAAGTCATGGAATAAATCGCAACAGAACTCCACCCCCAATCTGGCAGTATTTAATGGAGTTAGAATCAAAGAAGCTTAGAACTGGAAGGGAAATTGGAGGTTATCTAGCCTAGCTTCATCATTTTATAGATGGGGACACTGAACATAGAGAAGACAAGTGACTTGCTCAAAATCTATCTGGGACAGCACTGAGACTAGACTCCAATTCCTTGCATTTTCTCTGGGTTTCAGGTTCTCTTCACCTCCGGAGCTCCCAAAACTGAACAGAAGAAAGAGCTCCACTTGCTTGAAAAGAGACACATCGGCATTTATTTTCTACTACTTCCCTGGGAAGTAGATGGAGGGAGCATCTGATCAGAGTCTTGGCAGGAAAAATTGTATTCATTCCCTCCCAGTATTGGGATTTTACAAACGCCACCCTGAATTGACAGTCAAACTTCTACCAGTTCTGTATGCAAAATTATTCTCAGGTTCATTCCTCCACTCTGTCCTCACTGCCATTGCCTCATGGAGGCCCTCATCATCTCTTGCCTAGTGGCTTTCTACCTGAGCTCTCACAACCTGCTCCATGGGATTGTCGGGGAGATGGTCCTAAAATACAAAGCTGGTATTGTCACCTCTGGAGTAGCCACACAGGCCCCAATGCCCTACATGGACTATATGACATTTTACAATCTAACCCTTTCTCTGGCTCTCCACCAGCAATGTCCAGTGACTCAAAGTTTTTGGAAAAGGCAATGCTCTTTTATACTTTCGTGCTTTGCACAGTTTCATCCATCTGTCCTTGACTTTGCGCCTGTCCTGTTTATTCTTCAAGGACAATTCTACTCTATGTAGTTAGGTGTGAAGACTTCCTTAGCATTTTCAACAGAGTTAGTCTGAAGTTCTCTGCCCAGACCTCTGTTAGTGTGTTGGTCTCCAGCACCCTACAGCCTGTCTCCAGGGCTCTCCCTCCTGGAGAATGAGCTCTCCTTAAGGGCAGAGGACATGCCAGGTGTATCAGGAGAATTGTTTTAGCAAATGTTTGTAGAAAGGAACAAAGGGGAGGGAGAGGTGAAACCATGGTCATTGGCAGAGAATCAACTATTACTTTTGCTTGCCTCTGCATAGGATTTTTTCGTGTGTGTGTGTGTGTGTGTGTGTGTGAGAGAGAGAGAGAGAGAGAGAGAGAGAGAGAGAGAGAGAGAGAGAGAGAAAATTAATGTTCTCACTTATCTCCCCCAACTTTACTCCTCACTAAATGTTTTGTGGTTTGTTTGTTTTTTCTAGCTCCTTCAATATACCTAATAAAGACATGCAAATATCTTGTTTTTTTTCCTTAAGTAAATATGGAACCATGTTATCCACGTTTTCTGTCTTTACCCAATATATTATGGACATACATAAAGATTTACCTCATTTTTAAAGTGACTGTCATATACATATGTGCCATATTTTTAAACTTCTCACATATAGACAAGTAATTTTTGATTTTTCAACATTATGCTCAATGCTGCTGTGACGTCTTCAATTCTCTGAATAACTTCAAAATTGTGATTCTGTCACTATGTAATATAGGATCTGCAAGAACTAACAGAGTGGTTTACAGAAGCTATGAGAGCATTTGCATCGATTCCTATTCTATCCCTATTTTATATATATTCTTAATTTTCTTGAGTTAGGGACTTCCAGGAGACCAGAGTTTCAGTGGTCCACTAACGGTGCAGGAGTATGCCAGTGGCATGAGAGCTCTCTAAGGTGCTATCTTCTTTTTACATATATCACCACTTTAACTAGACTCCATACGCTTATGTGAGCTATTTTTTCATCTTGCAGTGAGTTCTTCATTCATAGAACTGTGCTCTGAATAAAGAAGGTGCAAAAGTGGCCCAAAAGATCCAGGGACAGCATTTCTACCAATTTTTTACCTTTTCTTTTTCTATAGGCATTAAACTACCAAGTAACCGTTACTATATCGGTATTGTAAAACAAAAGGTGTTTGTGGCAAAAGAATGGTTGATTTTGCAGTTGACTAGGGGAAATGGGTCTTTTCTCTTGGTGTCCTAGCTGCTCACCACCTCAGTAGGTCGTCTTTCTCCCCTGGCTCCTATCACCCACTCCCTGAGCACAGGATAATGTAAGATGCCTCCCCTTCCACAGTCGCCAGAAGGGAAACAAAAGGAGCAGCAGAGACTCAGCCACTGCTTTTAAGCCTGCCACCTTTTGTCCTCTAAGCCTGCCCCGTGTTCTTTGCATCTCTGAATTTGGGGCCATTACTTACATTTTGCTCCTACTGCCAACTGATTTTTTTACTCTCCCTCTACAGGACTAAAATGGATGCAAAAAAGCCAAGCAAAAGCAGTTTGAAATCCTTCCCAATATTGAAAACAAAACAGAAACCAAATGTCACCTTTGTAAAGGTAAGGGTCCTGGAATTTCATTTGGGGAAGAGAATGGTATCATCACGAAAACTTGGGGGCCCAGAACCCATATTCTTAACCCCTCTATTCCATGCCTTTTTGCTGAGTAATGTCAACTCTGGTAAATGTTGTTGTATACAATTCCTTCATATATTTATATTAATCTTAAGGAAAGTAAATTCTGTTGCAGTTACAGTGACAGGAATTGTAAATTTGAAAATCACACTGAAGGTAAATTCATTTATGTTGTATTTTATGATAGCTACCGGCAAATTGACAATATTACTTAAAATACCATTTAAACTTACAATTAGTATCTTTACATTGGTAATTATTCTGATGGACCTTAAACAAATGTCTTTCTACTATCTGTTTATTTTATCCCAATGGACTTATCATCCAATGAATTGAATAGGCTTAAGTAAGGAAATGCAAACAAGTCAATAACTGTCCTTATAACATAAAAGCTAGAGTTTCAGTGGACAGTTATATTAATGAGAATGGAAAGAATAAGTTATACCCCTTCATCTAAAACAATAGTGAAGATGAGGGAGCTATGGAGCTTGGCATATCAACTGCCCCAAGCAGGTATTGGAATTTTTTTTATATTTAAATAAATTAATAATAATTTATATTTATTTCATGATATTTAATATGTTATAAATATGTTTATAATAATTAAATAGTTCTATATGAATCTTGGTAGTATTTCAGCTAAGGAAATTTATTAAATGTGATTGTTTAGTAATTGATTTCACCTGGCTTTAAGACAACAGGTCTTAATATTCAATAATATATGATTACTAATATTTGTAGTAGTAACATATGATTATCTAAACTAATAAAAGGGAAATAGTAAAATTAACCGTGTCTTCGGGACGCCCAACAGCCAATCAGAACAATGGTATGCAAATTAGCCCAGCCAAGGTGGTGGAGGCCCGGGCTGGCAATGGAGCAATCACGCCAGAGCACGCAGAGGCCAGACCTCTGCCCTTGCGTGCTCCGGCGGTCGGTTCCGAACAGTGGCGGTGGCTACAGGGCCAGGTGGCCTCCCAGGCCCCTGGTTCTGCGGCCGGGGCTGGCAATAGAGAGATGGGGCTGGGAATAGAGAGATTGCACTGGCCCACGCACAGGTGGAGGCCTGGCCTCTGCCTGTGTGTGCCCTGGAAATCGATTCAGGGCAGTGGCGGTTGGCAGCAGGGCTGGGAGCTGGCTGCCCAGGCCCCGGCCCTGCAGCCTGGGTCTGGGAATAGAGTGATCGCGCCAGTGGTTGGTTCGTCCACGACTGCACTCACCAGCCATTCCACCCCACAGTGCACAAAACCTGAGGGGGCTGTGGCCAGCCTGAAAACAGCCCTCAGCCCCTCACCCAGGCTGGCCATGCATGCCAGCAGGTGGACATCCCCCCCCAGGGGTCCCAGACTGTGAGAGGGCACAGGCCAGAATGAGGGACCCCCTCCTCCCCTCGCCGAGTGCACAAATTTTTGTGCACTGGGCCCCTAGTATTAATATAATAATACACAGTAAATAGTAATATACAATTTTTTTGAAACAAACCCTTCACTGATCTAAAACATGGTAAAATATTGAAGATCCATCTACTGCAGAGAGTCCTTTGTGCTTGATATCTATGGAGAGTCTCCATCCTTGCTTAGCTGTCAAGGATCATAGAACTCTCGTAGTGGCTCTCTGTAACACAGACTCTCTTTGCCCTTCAGGAAAATGCTCTCATGTTAGAGTGTAGGGAACATGCCCTCCTCAGGAGCTCAGTTGTCTCAATTTGTCAGTGGGAGGAGTTTTGACCCTTCTGTACCTCTATTCAAAGAACACAGTGTTGCCTCGCAGTCGGCTTTTGGGACTGGAGGAGCAAGCAGAATTGCAGGGTCTCGGGTTCGGCCATTCCAGGAGGAGAACCTGGAAGAGGCCTGGGGGAGGGAGCTCTGTTAAGTTAGGGTGTTACTTTACAGTTCCCCTGACAATAGCTGAGTAAGTGCTACACAGTGTGTCTGAAGGCATGCTTCAGACACATTTCCTATTTTCAGCACTAGAAGGTTAGATATTTGTGTTATTTCTCTTCTATCCTAACATCTAAATAATTCCATTGCTGAATACCATCTTTTTTTCTACCACATTGGGACAGATGTCTATGTAAACACCTGCTATGAGACCCTGGTTAGGTTATTAAGTCTCTGTTTGCTGGTTGTGAAACTGGAATAGTTTTTCCTACTTCTCCTGACTGCAATGGGATTAAATGAAATAAGAGAACCTGGCTTGCTTCCTGGCAGATACTGAAAGCTCAATAAATATTGATGGCATCTACCCTTCCCCACTTCTCTCCCTTTAACAGAAAGTAGTTTCCTATAGGTGACATACTTATTAGTGAATCTCCCACAGAAGAGGGTATCTGAGGACCATTCATTCAGGCTCATTTGTGGATCTCATTATTACTCTACTAGTGGCCTGGTGCACAAAATTTGTGCATGGGGGGGCGGGGAGATCCCTCAGCCTGGCATGTACCCTCTCCAATTTCAGACCCCTTGGACGATGTCTGACTGCTGGTTTAAGTGGGATCAAGCCTAAACCAGCAGTCAGACATCCCTCTCACAATCTGGGACTGCTGGCTCCTAACTGCTCAACTACCTGCCTGCCTAATGACTCCTAACCACTGTCTGCTGGCCTGCTCACACCTAACTGCCCCTCCCCCCAGGCC
>PVJC01025891.1:0-24403 GCA_004026665.1 Murina feae | reverse complement strand
CGGGGCCAAGGATGGGCTGGAGGCTGCCGGCAGGGAGGTGGGGAGTGGGCTCTCCTGCCAGAACATTGAAAACTAAGCGGACAGACCAACAAGAGGAATTCGCCCAGGAAGACGACGCCAAGCCGCCATGTGCCCCAAATGCTGTGTAAGCGCTGGGCGCCGATGAGAGGAGGGAATTCTGGGATTGATCCAGCTGACGTGGGTCCTGGGGTTCCTGCCTTTCGCTGTGATTAAAGGATGGAAGTCGGGGCTCTGCCAGAGAAGGAGGTGCTCCAGGTTTGGGCAAAAACTAAGTCTTAGCCCCCAGCACCCTCCGTAAGTACCTGGGGAGGGACGAGGAAGGGAGGGAGGGTGGGAGGGTGAGATCGGAGAGCTCCCCACGATTGTTCGGGAGCACCCCTCGTGGAGAGTGACCGGCTCCCTGAGGAGACCCACTGCCCTCACCGGTGTGTTCACACCAAACTTCAGCAGAAGACGGGCCGGGCCGTCCACGCTAGGACGCTGCAAGGTCAGCACGGCCAGGACCTGACTGTGAGCACCTGTAATTGAGAATGAACTCCTGCAAGAAGGGAAATGGAGCAGCAGGGCAGGGGCAGGAAGGCGAAACCAGCACGCAACCCCTGGCCTCCGGCTCGGGGCCTGGTGTGTGCGCGGGTGGGAGGGGTGGACCCGTCACAGCCGCCATCCCTGCTCTGACGGCGGCGTTCTCAGTTCGGTGACAGAGGAATAGCAGCAGCGCACCCCAGACAGCCCTGGCTGGGCCGGAGGTGGGTGGGAGGACAGACCAGGAATCACTGATTAACCTGCAATGGGGCGCAGGGATCCGGGGAGGTTGATAAGGGGGTGATGCTGAGTTAGCAGTCAAGAAAGCCTCTCCCGTTGTCACATGGGATTCTCAACATAGGGCTGTGTGTGCTTTAGGGATGCCTGGTCGCCCATTTTACAGATAAGGACATAGAGACCCAGTAGGTTTAAGAAACACAACTTGGTCACGAAGCCTGTTCTCTTCCCCAGTACCCCCACTGTCCCTGAAACGGGCCTCAGAAGACACTCGGTGCCTTGAATCAAACTGCTGCATCTCTCAACGGAGTGGGAAGTGCTCAGCTGCAGGAGTCATTCCTTTTACTTCCACGTCTCTCCCCACGGCCCTCCGGCTCCCACAGTGTGAGGCCCACAGCACCAGCCCCAGCACCATCCCCTGCGGACCAGGGGCGCTTAGCCAAGTGGGGGCGGGGGGGGGGGCAGTGAGGGCAGAAAGAGGCCGAGGAGGAGAGGAGAGCAACAGGACACACACAGTCCACGGCCTCCTTCCTGCAGGGGTGACAAGGCCCTGGGGCCTGAAGCAGCCACAAGGCAGGTGCTTCTGGAAGGCTGCCCCCAAGAGGTCATTTTGAAGGTGGCATGTGTCGCCCAAAATGTAACTGTGCTTCTTGTATTTAAGAGGGAGGCAGGGTGGTGAGGAGGGACACAGGGAGAGCTCAGAGCCTGGGGCCCCTTCCAAGACTGACCCCCTCCGCCAGGCCGTCAGCAGCCACGCTGTCTCCATCCCATCCCTGCTTTCCCATCACACGGAGAAAAGCCATTGCGGGAGTGAGGGGGGGACCTTGGCCGAGAACCCGGGGCATCGGCGCCCAGCCGGGCAGTGTATCCAGGAACCCAGGCCTCTGGCCAGAGAAAAGGAAGGTCGAGTCCAGCAGGCAGCTAAGGAGCAGATGCTTCCCTGGGAGACCTGGCAAAGGGCGATGCTTATTTAACTGGAGCAGCGACAGGAAGGCATGACTAACCAACGGGGCCTCCTGGGTCTGGCTGCCGCCGGGGACCGATGAGCGGGGTTCAGCCCACGGGTGATGGCTGTGCCTTACCCTGCTGGCCCTCGAGGCAGCCAGGCAGGCTGCTCCATGAAGCTGTAGCCCAGCGGTTCTCAACCTGTGGGTCTCGATCCCTTTGGGGGTCGAACAACCCTTTCCCAGGGGTCGCCTAAGACCATCCTGCATATCAGGTATTTACATGACGATTCATCACAGCAGCAACATGACAGTTACGAAGCAGCAACGAGAATAATTTCATGGTTGGGTCACAACATGAGGACCTGAATTTAAAGGGCCAGCAGGTTGAGAACCCCTGCTGTGGTGGGACCTGGGTGCACCTCTGGGAATCCAGCCCCAGGGGGTGTAACCGCACGCCAAGAGCTTCCTTCACAGGCCGTTGGCCTTTAACCCCGACACCGTTCCTCCCCGGAGGCTGTCACGATCCCCAGGGCAGAGCGAGGAGACCGAGGCTCGGAGAGATGAAGGATGCACTCCAACGGAGGCGGAGGCCGAGGCACACCATGTCTGTCTGACCACACACAACCTCCGGCGGTCAATGCCCTCCGCGCCTCCCTCCCCTCCAGGCTCTCCCGCCTCCCCCGTCTCATGCCTCTGTACCCACCCACCCCTGGCTGGTCCCCAAGCCACCTCTGGGGCCAACACTTCTGTTCCCAGCCAGATCCCTGGGTCCCACATGCCACACCCACAGGCCCTGATGCTTCTCCCCATGACACCTGCCATGTCCTTTTCCAGCGGCGGTTGGGTTGTGCTATTTTGGCCATAATTGTGTTCTACTCACATCACGGCCGGTGACCTCTCAGCGGCATCCTGGAGGAGGGATGGCATGCTCCCTCTCCTCTCCCTCCCCACCCCCGCCCCTGCCCCCGCCCCAGCCCTCTGCCCTGCATCAGCTTCCCTCTCCGTGATGCCCTTCCTGTCCACACAGCCGTCCACCTGGGCAAAGGCTCTTCCTCTTACAAACCCTGGCGCAGGAGTTGCTCCTCTGAGATGTCCCTGAGGTCCCCGTCCGAGCCCCCACCCCCGGCAGGGAGGGCAGCGCTCTCTCCAGGGCCCTCTCAGCGCCTGGCGTGTCCACCCGCTGCACAGGCCTCTCCCCACTTCCCATTCCAACGACTGGAGTGCACGTGTGGGCCCTGGGCTGTGCGCCTGGGGGGCGGGCAGCGCTCGGTCGCTGAGCCTTCTGGGAGCCTGATGCAGCCCCAGGAGTGGCCCTGAAAGAATCTGTGTTGAGTGAGTGAGTAGGGAGACGACACCGCAGTCTTCAAGCCGGATGGGGCAGGGCTGGGATGAAGTCAGCGGTGATGCAGGTGCGACTGGGAGCTGCCCGTGGATTTTTTTTTTAAATATGTTTTTTATTGATTTTGAGAGAGAGAGGAAGGGAGGAGGATAGACAGGTAGAAACAACGATGAGAGAGAAACATCATCCACTGTCTGCCTCCTGCGTGCCCCCCGGCTGGGGGCGGAGCCTCCAACCCCGGCCTGTGCCCTGACCAGGAATCAAGCTGATGACTTCCTGGTTCCTGGGTCTATGGCTCAACCGCTGAGCCACACGGGCCGGGCTGCCCATGAATTTGACGGCTCCGCCTCCGTCCGGGCTGTGTCAGTAATTCTGGATGAGACATCTGACCTTTCTCTAACCCTCAGTTTCTTCATCAACAAAACGGACTTAATAGCAACACATTGCCACCCTCTAGCCTCCCCCCAGAAGCCGATGACAGAGCACAAGGCCCTTTACGAGAGGCTCAGTCCTTTGATCCAGCTTCTGGGTTGCTCCCGGGGGCGGGGGTGTGGTAAGGAGCCTCCATGAATGAGCACAACGTAGGCGGGTGGATGGAGAGGGGAGGAAACCTGTCCCAGTTGGAGAAAATGATCTGGGGAGACCTTGGCGGGGAGGGAGAAGGGCAAAGAAATAGAGCCTTCTGCGCACCTACTGTGTGCACGACACGTTCATTCTCTCGCTTCACACGCCCAGGATCACCGGTCATCCAGAGCGTGGGGCGGCTGCCCGTGTCTGCTCACCAGTGACGCCTTTGAGAACCCGAAGAAACCAGCTACAGGTTGCAGGGAAACATTCAGACCCACAAAACATAAAACATTCCTCCTACGCAGCAAGAGCTAAAGGACAACCAACTCCGTGTTTTTTAAGTGTCAAAAGCCTGGACTAGACATCACGAAATAGAGGAATAGCCAATAGGCTACATGAAAAAGAGGCTCAGGATTGTTAGTCATCACGGAAAAGCAAGCCTAGGTACCACAGCCTGTGCACTCGAGTGGCAAGATGTTGGCAAGAACACGGAGCAGCGAGAACTCTCTTTGTGAAGGGCGCGACCCCTTCAGAAAATGTCTGGAGATTATGAGGTTAAACGCACACCTACCCGTAACCCAGCAATTCCGCCCCCAGTATCTACCCAAGACAAAGGAAGCTACAGGTCCACATCCAGCTTGGCGCACGAACTTTCATAGCTGCTTTATTCAAAATGGTGCAAAACTGGGAAGACCCCCCCCCCAACATCCCCTAGTCAGTGCAGGGATACACACACCATGGAGCAGCTACACACCTGAACGCTGGCAGCGATATAAGTAACGCTCCATCCCTGTGGGCAACCATCCGAACGAGCCTCAGAAACACTGCGCTGAGGGAGAGAAACAGTCCATATAGCACCTACAATGCACACAAAGGACTACAGGCTGTGCAGTTCCATGTCTGCGAAACCCAAGGACGGGGCGCACCTGGGCCAACGTCCGTCAGAACAGTGGGTGCTTCCGCAGGGGGTAGCGACTGACGGAGAAGAGGCACGAAGGACGAGAGGACCCTGTCCGTTGCTCTGAGCCTAGTTACACAAGAGGACGCATTTGTCAGCGCGCGTTGAGCTGAGCACGAAGCACTACACGTTTGTATTGTGTTTTAACGACCCCGCAATGACAGTAAAAGGGGATAGTCAGACCTCTAGGTTCCAACCCCAGGCCCGATCCCTACCAGCTGTGTGCCCAGCTTAATCTCCGAGACCCCACTTCCTGGTCTACAGTTCAGGGTGGGTGTGTCACGGCTACTCGGTGAGATGGCTAAGCGGGAAGAGCTTGCTGGGGCACCCTGAGCCTCGGCAGAGCATGCCACACATATGACTCCGGGAACGGCAGCCCACCCAAGGCCCCGAGGCGAGGCAACCATGATCCACGGGCCTGGTGCAGACAGACCCAGGGAGAAGGACCAGGACTGAGCCAGGCACATGAGCCACCAGCCTACCCACTGCCCCTGGGGAGGCAGAGAGGCTAGAAAGAGGGGGAAACCAGCGCCGGGAGCCCTGTGTGCACCGCAGCCCAAGACATAACTGAGGTGACACCGGCATTTACGACTGAGTCGTGTTTCTGGGCTGCTGGAGGCCACTAGGAGAGGACAGACGGGCGCTGCCAATGTTTGTGGAGGGAGTCAGTTCCCAGCACGGAGAGCAGGGGACAGAGGCTCGAGTAGTGTTTGGAGCACTGTGGAGCCATGAAGTGCCGTGTGGGGAAACTGAGGCACGTACCCAGGCCACACATCAGGGTGAGGGTGAGGATGAGAGTGAGGGTGGGGTGGCTTTCTCTCCCTGGCTTCCCTGAGCCCGTAGGTGGGACGGAGCCTGGCCCCACCTGCCAAACACGCAGGGTCCCTCCCTGGTTCTGGGTCCCTTGCAGACCCTAAGCACCCACCTCCTGCCGAAGCTCGTGGGGCTCACCCCTCAGCAGAGCCCTGAGGTCAGAGGCCATGGGCCTGGCTCGTCCCCTGGGGCCTGGGGAAGGGCCCTGCCTCCACAAAGGATGCTAAGTAACATGTGACCCCGCCGTATCCTGCACCTGCCGCCCTGATTCTACAGCCTGATTCGGGCTGGTTCACAGCACTGGGCAGCCCCATGTGGATACCCACAGCTGCAGGAAGGACACTGACCATAGAAAAAGAACTCAAGAGCAAGGCTGCCAATGATGGCAATGGCGTCCTACTAGCCATTACGCATCAGGCTCCTGTGAGGGGCCCTAAAGGTATTTCACAGACATCGCCAATATTCCCAACGACCCCAAAGGTTTCCACACCAGGAAGCTAAGGTTCAGAGAGGGTAAGGAATTAGCCTGAGGTCACACAGCGGGTGAGCAGCGGACCTGAGATGTGAACGCCAGGCTTACTCCAAAGCCCATGTCCTCCCGGTGCGGTGACCTCCTGAGGGTCCCTCGCCCCGGTGGGGGTGTGACTCCAGTCCCGCAGAGTAGACGGTGTTGACTCTGGTTCGTCAGCCCAGGTTTCGGGAGCACAGCTGCTTCATCATCCGCATCAGTGGCTGGCTGGGCCCAAGGGTGGCTCAGTGAGAGCCCATCTCCCAGGAGCAGAGGCTCGGGGCCGGCACCACCCTGATGTGAACCCACACTCATGCACTAGCAGAAGCCGGGAGGCCTCTGTCCCACAGGCAAGTGCTAGGCTCCCCCGAAGGCCTCCGTCGCCCTGTGTTCCCCACCATGGTCTCTGCAGCTGAGAATAGTTGAGCACCTATTACGTGCAGTCATGTACTAGGTGCCAGGCACCACGTGAGACGTGTGGAGGTGGATAATAAGCGGGAGGGGGGCACACACACGTATGGAAATAGGCAAAGCTAAGGGGGGCAGGCTGTGAAAGGGCTCAGGGTCCAAGAGGCTCCAGGATTCGAGGAGCCTCAGCCTCCCCATGGCACTGACCGGAAACCCACCGCCACGCACACAAGGACCACAGAGGGTCCTCTTCCCCCACGACCAGCAGGAGGTCACAGCTGGCTGGGTGGGGCTGGCAGGCCGAGGTGGGAGTAAGAACAAATCACAGAAAGGACTGAATTTTGCAATTTAAACATTATTAGAGAGATGGGGGGTGAAGAGGGGAGACAGACAGAGCCATGAATCAACAGCATATGCGGCAGGGAGGCGGGTGATAATTCTCCTGGCCCTGAACCATGCTGCTGCCACTCGCACACGGCAGCGGGCAATAGCAGGGACCTGTAATTAGCGGCTGTTACTGCATTAGCGTGTGGGATCCACGCTGATACACTCCGGTCTGTGAGAAAGGCTTGGACAGGAAGGCAGTGGGAAGGGGGCAGGGGTCTCCTGGCTGAGCCTCGGGCCTCGCAGAGGGGCCAAAGCACACCCACAACCCCCGTCCACACCTCCCACCAGCCTCCACGTCTGGGGACTGACCTCCTCCCCAGGGTCGGACTAGTGCACCCTGCTGTCTCCTCCCCGCAGACCTTACCTCCCTCCCCTGACCCAGCCTCACCCCAGGGCGGCCTGGATACTCACTGCTCCCCATCAGGCTCTCGGAAGACGTCATGCGTGTTAATAAATTCAGGACACTGGGATTCGAAGCAGCGGCTTATTTCAAAGCAACATTTCCACATAGTCTGGTGGGCAAACGCTCCCCAGACCTGGGACCAGCGGGCCTCGGCCTTCAGAGCAGCTTTTCTGGGTCTCCCAGGGCTGGGGCGAGGTGTCCCCCAAAGCTGCCACCCACCCATGCACAGAGTAGAGACCTGCAGGCGGGGGGAGGAACGCTGGGTCTCCCTGGGGGTGTCTACAGCATGAATCTCAAAGCGTCTCCCATGAGCCACCGGGTCACCGCCAGTGCCTGTGAACAAGCTGATTCCGGGGGGCAGCCCTGCTGCCTCGCGGGGGTGGGGGGCCTGAGAATCTGTGTATTAGCCCGAATACGCTTCCCCATGACGGATTCATGCACACGATTGGGAAGTCCTAGCCTTGAGGGCATGGCTAGAGGGCACGCAGTCACAGTGAGAAGAGCCAGATGTTAAGACAACACTTGTGCAAAGGCCCTGGGGTCAAGCTCCTGCAAGGTGCCAGACCCCGTACAGTAGGTCCTCGGGTTACGCGGGAGATCCGTTCCTGCGGCGGCGCTGAACTCGATTTTCACCGTAAGTCAGAACCCACCTCCATAAGCACCTACATCATTCACATGGAGCACATACACAGCTGTCATGAAGTGAAACAGGAAAAAAAAATTAAAAGATAACAATTTCTGACCTTTACTTGTGGTAAATAAATACTAAAAAAACATAAAGCACGTATGTGCATACGTCGAAATGACGGAAATAACCACGAAACGACCTGCCGTCGAATCCGACGTAACGCGAGGACAGCCTGTACATGCACAATCCGTGTACGCGTTACAAGCATGGAGCAGGGTGGGGGCAGCCCTCCGTGTCCATTTCGCAGATTAGGAAACTGGGGTCACAGAGGTTCAGGACTCAGCTCAATGGCATCACTTCCTCCCAGAGGCTGTGACCACTGTGTTAGCTGAACCCAGTCGCTCCCTGGCACAAGACGTGTTCGCAGGACTTAAAGCTGTTGGAAATTACTTTGTGTAGTCGTGTGTTTATGCTGACAGTGACCTTGACAAGCCTGTCCTTACGACCCCGGCACCCAGCACCGAGTCTGGCACCCAATCATTGTGCCCTGAAGGACAGAGGCAATGAGGTCAGGGTTCACAGCCAGGCTTGGTGACATCAGAGCTGTCCCGAGATGGCGGCCCCAGGCAAGGTCACAGGCAGGGTGTGCACAAGGCAGCAGGCATCACCTCCAGGAGCTGCCAGTCAAGGAAGCATGAAGCAGGCAGGGCCCATTCCTCTTCTGCTGCTGAGGAGGTGATGCCAGGCGAAGCGAGGGACCAGGCCCCCGACAGTGAAGACCAGGCATGTCCCACGCCCTCTCTTTTCCCCTCCTCTTCCCAGGGGTGGAATTCTTCCCCACAGGCGTTCTGGAGGCTGCATCTGGCCTGGGACCAAGGTCAGCCAACACCCCCAGCCTTCCAGGGTTCACAAGGGTCTGCTGAGCTGGGTGGGGCGGGGGAGGAATGTGGGCGAACAGCCGGCCATGGCCCTCAGCCAAAGCCTCCTTCTCGGGAGAGACTGATGTTGATGCTACATGTTGAGCGGCTGCAGCAGCTGATCCACAGCGAGGCCCAAAGACCTGCCCCCCACGCCTGCTGGGGCCTAGAAAATGGACAGTTAGCAGGCAGCAAATGAGCACGTCCAGCCCATCACTCCACTGCCAAGGCCAGGCCTACTGGGGGGGGGGGGCCGCGAGGGGCAGTGGCCTCAGGGCACAGCTGCTCCCCTCCCCTCTCCCCCAACCCAGCCCCCCACCCCACGACAATGCAGCTCCTCCCTGTGCATGGTACTCGGCTTGGCCTCTGGACCCTTCCGTCCAACTCCATGCACCTGGGGCCTGGGCAGAGGCCACGACAGAGCCAAGGGGGCAGCTGTCAGGGAGAACTTCAGGGTGACACCACAGGACAAGGGGGCACGGCTGGTGCGGGGGACAAGGGGGCTGCTCTGGGGGAGGGGGTGGCACAAGCCTGACCGAGCTTCACTAGGGAGGGTAGCGCCCCGCTCCTCTCCTGGACTCCCGGTCAGTAGGAGCCTCGGGTCTCCACTCCTGTCAGAACAGCTTTAGGGAAAAGTCCCCGTTTCCGGGAAACTATCAGAGGTCTTCATGCCCAAACCCTCCCGAGAGGCTCCCACTGCAGGCTCAGCAGCAGGCACCGCGGATGTCAGGGACTCACCCCGTCCCTGCCCTAAGGGCTCTGAGTCCCCGTAGACTCGCCCAGCCCCAGGCCCCGCTCTCCCCAGCCCTGACCACAGTGGCCTCTGCACGGAGCTCTCTCTCTCTATTTAGACCGGAGCTTCCGGAAGGCGGGAGGCAGGAAGGAGAGTTTCCTGCATCCCTGCCCACGCCCAGCCCCTCTCTGCTGATGCAGGCAGACGGGCCCCTAGTGGGTGGCAGGCATGGTGCTGGGTGCTTTACGTGCGAGGCAGCATCGCCACTGGATCAGGGAAAGTGAGGCCAGGTAGGCTGGGGGACACGCCACCCAGTGCCCACAGCACACCCAGCGCCTCGGGCCCTGCACCCAAAGAGGCGTGCAGATACTTAACAAGCGCGTTTGTACGTTCCTGTTCTCGATCCCCCGTCTGCATACACACGTAGGTCCACACAGAGGAACCCGCACACCTTCCACAGACACAACCCACCTCCGCGCAGTGGAAGCTGTGGGCTCGCGTTCACACACACACACAGCGCTGTCCCTCCCTGAGCCCAACTCCCCAGCTGCACCCACCGCTTACATTTAAAGCATTTCTCTGGCTCCTCGGTGGAAAGTAAGTTTCTTTTCACACTTTCCAGATGGGTTATCCTTAACCTGGTGCCAACTTCCAGCAACAAGTGACACCCACGCAAGACCAAGAAGTAGAAAGGGAAGTGTCCGCCCGGCAGATGGGGGCACCAAGCTCCCCAGGGGGGTGACCTGCAATAGCCGGGCCCCCTGGCTTGCCCCGACGCATATCTGTGTCCAAATTCCCCCTTTTCACGGGGACACCAGGCATACTGGACGGGGACTCATCTTAAAGAACCCATTTTAATTGGATTACCTCTGTAAAAGCTCAGTAAGGGCCCATTTGACCAGCCAGTGTGGCTCAGTGGTTGAGCGTCCGTCAGCCCATGAGCCAGAAGGTTGGATTCCTGGTTGGGGCACATGCCCGGGTTGCAGGCTGCATCCCCAGCAGGAGGGTGTGCAGCCGATCCATGATTCTCTCTCATCTCTGAGTTTCCATCTCTCTCTCCCCCTCTATTCCTCTCTGAAATCAATAAAGAAATATTTTTTTTAAATATAAGGTTCCATTTTCTGGTCCTGAGGGTTAAGACGCCAACATCTCTCTCTGGTGGGGGCTGAGGGAGACACAATTCAACTCACATGACCCCAAGACCCAACCACCCGAGTAACAAGCGACAGAGGTGGGGTTCAGCCTCGCCCCACGGTCCCCAGCGGAGCAGGCGGCCAGCCAGCAAATGGCCCCAATTACAGAGGCCCTAACAGTTTTCCCAGAAAACCAGGGCTCTCGCTGTCCACCCACATGTTTATTATTCTTGCCGAACAGCCTTCCTGGAAGGCGAACGGCTTTATTGGTGTTCCCAGCCAAGCGCGGGCACGGCCTTTTGCATAGAGTGGGCTCGTTAGAACCACATCCGTGAGGTCCACATGGGCTCTTTTCCGAGTCCGCGAACAAAGGCAACCTTTTATAAAAACCGTCGGTTCCAACTTTCGGCAAACAAACCACTTTCCACAAACACTCTAGCAAATGTACTTTCCCATTAACAAACACCCATCGTCTCCAGTGTGCACGTCCGCAGTCCCTGGAACTATTAAGCTAAGCCTTTCAATGTTTCGGGGACGCGCCTCAACCCCCCGGGAAGTGCGCTTGGACAGAAAATCAGCTTTATGATGACAAGAGACAGGATACGCGCGGGTTTCGCTGGACGGACGCGGCAACGGGCATGTAAATATTTGCAGCACTGCTCTCGTCTGTCTAAACGAAGGCTGGTGGCTAATCCAGGGTTTTGCATTCTCCCAAGCGCCCGTGCCCTCTCAAGGCACCTGCTGCTGCGGCTGGCAGCGCCGCACCTCGATTTGATTTTAATCAAGTCTGAATCCAGAGTTTATCATTTCTAATTCGACACAGCCACTAGGGAACCCTCCCGGGGCCCCCTTTCAGAACTCGCGACCTTGAGGAGGTCTCGGGGCACCTTGAGGAATCCGAACATGCTGCGTGGTGCATGGGCCAAGGCTTGGGGGCTGGGCGGGCTGGGCCGGAGTTTCACGCCTGCCCATCAGCCACATGGCCTTGGGCAAAGTATGTTCCTGCCTTTGAGCCTCGGTTTCCTCGCCTGTAAAGTGAGGACAATGATGACATCCAGTTCACCAGATGGTTGTGAGAATTAAATGAGGTCATAGATGGGTTCTGGGTGCTATGGTGGGTGTGCCTCCCACTTGGAAAAGGAAAGCCTCCCTCCCCCAGCCGCTGGGCCTGCTGCCGGAAGGCGGCCTTCGCCTTAGGCTGTCCACTCTCTTTGGGGAATTGCCTCAGCTGCAGCAGTCTGCCCCGGCCATTCACCGTCCTTCCAAGGCAGCCTGTGTGAATGACGGATCAGTGACGTTGCCTTGTCCCCACTCAGGCCACTCTGGAGGACCGTCCAGCTGCAGAGTTTTCTAAGGGCTGGCTGACCCCCTGCCCAGCCCTGGTCCCTGCCCTCTGGAGCCTGGGATGCTTGGGAACTGGCTTGAGAGGAAACGGAGGCGTCACCCAAGAACCCGATCATGGCTGGTCCAGAATCTCCGAGCAAAGAACCTGCATCTCATTCTGAAGACGACGGGGCACCCGCAGGAGCTCCTGAGCAGGGCACTGGCCGGGCCAGACATGGTGTTTGGAAATATAACCCAGGTGGCTGGCCTGGGGGGTGAGATGAAGGGGTCCCCTGGCCACAAGGCACATCTCTCCAGTCTGGTCCGGTCATCTGGGGAGCAGCCACCTGGGTGATGCACATCTAAGTGAAAGTCAGGCCTGGACAGCTGGCGTGGCTCAGGGGTTGAGGGTCAGCCTAGGAACCAGGAGGTCATGGTTTGTTTCCTGGTCAAGGGCACATGCCAGGTTGTGGGCTCGATCCCCAGTGTGGGGCATCAGGAGGCAGCCGATCCATGAGTCTCTCTCATCAGTGATATTTCTATCTCTCTCTCCCTCTCCGTTCCTCTCTGAAATCAATAAAAATGTTTTTTTCTAAGACGTCAGAAGCATGGGTTTGCAAAAGACAGAAGAAGGCCCACAGTTGTTGAACTGGAGCAGTTCCCTTCTAAACAGCTGTGGCTACAGGCATCTGGACTTGACTCTGTAATGGAATGTGCTTCTCCCTGCTTCTCCTTGTGCTATATCAACATACAAGGCGGCCGCAACAACATGCGAGTGATCCCGGGACTTGCCCAGCACACGGCAGCCAGCAGCCATGAGCCCCAGCTGGACAGCCCGTGTCTCGATGGAAGTTTCAGCCGTAAAAAGGCCCAGCTGTTCCAGGATGATGATGTTGGTGCTGAGAAGACGCCAGGGCTTAGCGAGAAGGCGGTGTCTTAGAGCGGGCTCCCTGGAGACAAACGCTGGGGTGGGTATGTGCTCACAGGTCCTTTAAATCAGAGTGGGCTCCTAGGAGACACGCTGGAGGGAAGAGAGGAAGGCAAGGCTGGGCTGGGCAGAGGGAGAGGCTGAGCTGCAATCCAGAATCAGCGGAGGCTTCAGCCCATCTTACTAGAGGTGTGGAGCCGGGAAGGCCTCCCACGGAGGCTCACAGGCAGGCCCTGATGCCACTCATTGCCACCGACTTCCATCTGGGAGGAGCTTTGAATGGCACAAGGAAGTGCCCGCCAGCCCCGGGCCATGAGTGACGGGAAGTGAGGGACGCGGTTGTGACCTGATATACTCAGGGCTGAGGGATGGTGTGTGAGCCTTAAAGGAGGGAACTGAGTCAAGCACCCCAATGTCCACCATGGTGAGGACTGAAATCAGCCTCCTGGTCCATGCCCCCCCCCCGGCCCTCCAGTCCCCCCACCATCACCAACACCAAACTACAGACCGTGCAGCCAGAGCTGGATTTGGGGACAGGCAACACTCAGAGAGGAGGGGACTGTTTGCACAATTCAGTCCCCAAACTGGGGCCTCTGCAGTCGTCGGGGTCACAAAGTGACGTCCACACTCAGGCCTGCCTTGCTGGACACGAGGCCAGGAGCCGGGGAGCAGCCACAAAGCCCAGCTGGAGACTCAAGGTGACCCCAGAGAGCCAGCGCGACTGTGGACACTCTATGTGGGTGGTGCGTCCAGACACATGGCATCAAATTGTCTACGTTGATTACATGTACATCCAGGTACCACCAGCCTCAACAGGGACATTTTCCAAAAGGCCCCTTCCCCCGACCCCCCACCCCACCCCACCCCCTTCCTGCCTCAGATAGCCTGGGATGGGCCTAGGAATCCCTAGACTTCAGATGCTCCTGCCCAGGCCTTTGTGAGGCCTTCCTCCAAGACCAGCCTAAACGGATGGTGCACAGACTTGTGTGAGATGGGGTCACAGACTCAACGCCGAGAGGGCTCGGGCGGCCATCAGCTGAGTGGGAACATCATGCGCACTAAACAGGGAGGCGCCACCCTCTCCTAGGGGGCACCCAGGACTCAGTCCCATCAGATCATTGCAAAAAGTGAAGGGGGTCTCGGCGAGACCAGAGCTTTCCGGGTAAGTTAGAAATGCAGGACCATGTGTGAAATGTCCTGGTGTTAACCAGTTTATCGCCCCCTAAATCCGGCCCGCAGGTCTGGTTCTGATCTAGGGACCCCAGTTCCTGACTTCCGGGGCAGATCGCCCAGGTGGAGCAGGGAGAGGAACTCTAGATTGAAGTGGTAGGAGGCCCTGACCCAGCAGCTCAGTTGGTTAGAACGTGGTCCTGACACACCAAGGTTGTAGGTTCGATCCCCCATCGGGGCACATACAAGAATCAACCAACTGGAGCTGGTGGCCGCAGCCTTTCGGGTTGGGGTGAACCGCGCTCTCGGCGGAGGCAGGGGAGCCCAGCCGGAGCCACGGCCAGTACAGTAGTAGCAGTTGGACTGACCATTGCTGCTGCAGGACTTGCAGGCCGTTATGTTTTGCAAGCCATGAAGCATATGGAGCCTCAAGTGAAACAAGTTTCTCAAAGTCCACCAAAACCTGCCTCCAGCGGTGGCCATTACAGAGGTGGGTTTGAACCCAAAATGACAAAACGAGACGCAGCATTAATACCAGGTATAAGCCCTATTGCCAACAAAAGAAACATAAGAGATGCTCGCCGACGAATTATGCTTTTAAATCACCCAGAGAAGGGAGGATCTCCTTATATAGCAGCCAAAATCAATGCAGCTAAAGATTTACTAGACGGTCAAGCCAAAAAGCGAAGTAAATGTGTGGTGAATTTTAGGTTGTTAGTCACATATATGAAAACAGCTTTTTATAATAAATGTCCTGAAGCTACAAAAAAAAAAAAAAAAAGAATCAACCAGTTGCTTCGGCATCGCTCTCTCTCCTCCTTCCTCTCGGTAAAAACAAGCTGCCGTGAGTTTAGTGGCGAGTGTGTTGCTGCACAGTCCAGAATGGGCCTGGCTGGGCCAACATCAAGGTTTCCGCAGGGCGGCCATCTCTTCCTGGAGGCTCCCGGGGAGAACCTGAGTTCCTGCCTCTTCCCGCCCAAATCCCCAGGCGTGTGGTCCCTTTACTCCATCTTCAAGGCCAACAATGGCCAATCCGGTCCTCCTCACATTGCCTCTATCTGACATCCACTCATTCTCTCTCCCTCTTCCACATTTAAGGACCCTGTCAGCACACGGGGCCACCAGGAGAACCCAGGACAATGTCTCTACTGTAAGGTCCGCTGATTTGCAGCCTTTGCCATGTGGTACAACAGACTCCCAGTCTCCAGGGACTCAGATGTGGGCACACTGAGGAGGTGTTAATTCTGCCTGCCCAGCTCCTAAGTTAGTATTGTGGGCCCGTTGTACCTCGTGGATAAGTCAGCCCAGGACATTAGTGTTCCCACTTTACAGCTGAGAAAACCGAGGTTCAGAGAGTGCAAGCAATTCCCTGGAGGTCACACAGCACGGAGCTGAGAGGTGAGCTCAGTCTTAACTGCCTCTGCAGTCGGGGATGGGTGGGCGGCTGTGGTCAGGGTCCTGGGGAAAGTCATGCCGGCATAGCAGAGCCACCGGCATAGCAGAGCCACCGGCACCAACAGAGAGGGCTCTGGGAAGGGCCTGGGTTTGGTGGAGGAGGAGGGTGGCTAGATGGCAGGAGCCTGGCCAGCCTTCAAAGCTCCTGGTACTCAAGCAGGAAGACAATGCTGGCAGGAACTGACAATGAATGGGGGGGCAGGGGGAGAAGAGGGGGAGAGCACTCCATGATTGACAGCTCAGCGGATGCCTTCCTGCACCAATGTGCTGATTCTTAATAAAACAGAGTCGTTTCTCTCTGAGTCTATGACAGGAGACAGAAACCATGTCGGGGGAAATGCACTACTTTTAAAATACCCGTTTGCTTCCTCCTCATCACCTACCAGTAAGCAGGTGCGGTCAGGAGTTATTTGTTTGAGGTTCCCATTAACTGGCAATTCCGTTGCTAACACACTATGAAGAGCGCAATGAGGCGGTGAGGGCATCCTTCTCGGGCTGTGCAAGCAGGGCTGCGGAATGGCCAGAGACCCCGCTACCCTGTGAACGGGACTGTGGCCCAGCGAGCCCAGAGAGGCCAATCGTTGGCGGCAAAAGTCAAGGACCCTGAGCACTGAGACTGGGGACTTGGGGGTTCAAGAGGCAAGTTCAAGAGGGGGGCCGTCCTTCGGCTGCAGTGGAGCTGGCATAGCGAGGGGGGGAAGGCTCCAGGACTTGAGGGTGGGGGCCCAAGAGCTTATCGTTTGCCCCCAGAATAGTAATACCTGCCATTCCCATAGCGCCTACCTACTGCGTGCTGGGCACCTGGCGGACAGCTCACCGTGGGAGAGCCAGCGCTGACATGTATCGGCACGCTGACTGCGGCTGGCAGTGTCCTGATGTCTCACAAAATCCTGCCGGAAGTTTCCCCAGTTTTCCAGGTGAGAAGCCCAAGGCACAGAGAGGTCAAGTCACCTGCTCCTGATCACACAGCTCAAGAGCTGAGACTCATACTTTGGTGGGTGGGCACCCAGCGCAGGAGGGACAGACCTCCCCTTGCTCTGCCAGGCTGGGCTGAGCAACCAAGAGTCCCAGGGGGTGCCCCAAATCTACCACCCCCTGCAGGCAGCCCTGCCTGGGTCTCTGTTGCTGCCGCCCACCCGGCCATTGACAAGGGTCTCAGGCTGGAAGCCGAAGGGAGGCGGGCGAGGGAGGCAGGGTGACCCCTCGCTAGCTGCCTGCTCTGACCCCTCACAGATGACCCCCCTGATGCTGACTGCCTTTCTGCTTGGTTATTATGAGCCAGGTTGTCTCAAAACGTACACCAGCCCTGACCGGTTTGGCTTAGTGGATAGAGCGTCGGCCTGCAGACTGAAGGGTCCCGGGTTCAATTCTGGTCGGGAGCATGTGCCTTGGTTGCGGGCACATCCCCAGTGGGAGGTGTGCAGGAGGCAGCTGATCAATGTTTCTAACTCTCTCTATCTCTCTCTCTTCCTCTCTGTAAAGAATCAATAAAAATAATCAATAAAAATATATTTAAAAAAAAAAAACGTACACCAAAGCCGTGTCACAGCAACAGCTCCGCTGGGAACATGGATTTCTTCCTTTTAAGGTGAAACCAGTTCAGCCTGGAGGCCCCACGCAAAACCCTCCCATCTGCTGAAAAGACCCTGCTTGACAGGCAGAAGCCAGAGAGCCAAGCCCTCTGGGGAGCTGCGGGCCTTCCCGGCTCCTGGTTCCCAAGGCAGCGTCCTCCAGGCCCAGGAGGACGAAAGAATGGAGAGACTGTCACAGAGGACAGGCCCTGCCCTCACACCCCCCGCCCAGTGAGAGCATGTCTCCTCCCCTCCGGTTCCCCAATGCGGAAACTGAGGCACCACAACGTCGAGAAACTCACCCACGCAACATAGCAAACAGGTCTGTCCCCCTACATCTACGGGACACCCCCCCACCCCAGAACCTACTAACGGGAGGAGTTTTCCTCCCAAAGCGAAGTCACTGAGTTTCTGAAACCACGTCGTGAGATGAACGGTCGTCAGGCAGGCCCCGCTTTCCCGCAGGAAGCATGTCGGGGGTTGTGCAGGCTCCTGATCCACGACTGGGCTCCCAGAGCTCCATGGCTAGGACTAACCCTGCGTCACAAATACAAACGCGCAGTCGCTAGAAACGCCTTCATACGCAGCCGAAACATAAGCCGCACAAGCCATGTAAAGTGTGTCGCCAGTCCTAGCACTTGGGAATAAACACCATGCGCACGTTTGTCACAGAGAAACCCCAAAGAATTATAAGTAACGCAAACTTTCCGTGCATGCGACATAGAGTCTTCTGTAGCATACACTTAACTGTAAGGTAACAAGTTGCTATAGCGGAACTGCAGGGGGAGGAGGGACCTTCGGTGTTACTTACTCTAGTCCCCGTCTGATGCTGGGGAGCCCACCACCTCCTTGGCCTCCTAGTCTGTTTGAAGTTAGACTTCCCTGTAGCTGCTCCCATGCAGCCTATGGTTGCTTGAAAGGAATGAACACAGCATTGCACTCGGGGTCTGGCCAGGGCAGAGCCTGCAGGCCTTCCCCTTGCCCTCCGTTAATGCTCGGTCTCCTACTAGTTGATCGGGCAAGTCATTCCTTCCCTGAGCCTCCGCTGTCCCATCTGTTGACTGGGCACTGTAACAGCGCCTACCTGCCTATAGTAGTGGACTATAGGGCGGGAAATTGCTAGGAGGACACATCGAGGATATGAGGGGGGTTTGGCTAAACCAATCTAACAGGATTCGTTTTTTCTGTCATATATATATATATATATATATATATTTGTTTATTTAAATTGATTTATTTCAGAGAGAGGAAAGGGGAGAGAGAGAGAAACATCACTGACGGGAGAGAATCATTGATTGGCTGCCTCCTGCACACCCCCTTCTAGCGATCGAGCCTGAAACCTGGGCATGTGCCCTCACCAGGAATCAAACCACGACCTCCTGGTTTATAGGTCGATGCTCCCCAGCCGGGCCTAACAGGATTCTTGCTGATCAGACCTCACGGGGTGTTGGTGCGGGATGAGGGACCTGATCAGACTCAAGGATGAGCAGACATCAAGGGTGGAAGGTTCTGGGTAACCTAACTTGGCAGGGGTCTTACTAAAACTGGATTTTACAAGGAAGTGCACAGATGGGCCAAAGAGAAGGTTCCAGAACTTGACTAAAGCTTTCACTGAAACCCACCACCATTCCACTCTCCTTTGCTCCTCGGGAAAATGCACCCAAGTCTCCCAAAAAACGTCTGTCTAAGCAGTTGTAAATGGTCCCCTGAGAACAGTCACAGGAGGTTCTGAAAATGCTCGCCAGTTCTCCTCAACGGCCACTAGATGGCAACATCGTGCACCACTTGCTTTCCAAAGACAGCCGCTTGGGGGACCAGCACAGGGCTTCTGAATGAATCGAAAAGTAACGCAGGGGAGGAAGGAGGGGAGGGGAGGGGAGGCAGGGACTTTGAATTCCAGCTCCCCCTCCTCTGTAGCTATGCAACCTTGCACACGCCCTTAATCCCCAAGAGCGTCTGCACCTATAAACCCTAGAGGCGGGACCTGCTCGGAAGGCAGTGATTAAATCCCTTGGGTGCGTATCATGCTCTCCTGGGGAGCTTGAAAAAATGGCTGTCCTCTCAGACCAATGAAATCAAAACTCTAGGTGTGCCTCTCTCAGTCCGGTATTCAGAAGAAGAGGAAAAAAAACTACCAAGAGAACTGCAGAGTGCAGCCTGGGGGGGGGGGGGAGGTGCGGGCACTGCTCTAAGGTGTAGTTCTCAAGCTTGAGCAGCATCAGAACCCCTTGAAGCTCCTAAATACACAGATCTCCGGGCACCATCCCCAGAGTTCCCGACTTAGCTGGTCTGGGTTGAGGCCCAAGAACTGGCAGGTGATGCGGGTCAGGGCCACAGTTTGTGAGCCACTGCCGTGGAGAGAGAGGAGTGAGCTGAGTCCCACATCTAGCACCAAGAAAACCCTCTGTCGATGTCGGTTACTCTTTTCCTTAACCCACTGCTGTGTTTCCAGACTACATGGGGGTCACTCTGGCACCCACCTAGGCCCAGCTCTGAAGCTAGGCACCCTGCCGTCTACTAGCTGTATGCCCAGGAGTGAATCTCTGAGCCTCGATTTCCCATCTGTAAAATGGGAATAAAACTCTCTACCTTGCTAGGATGTGCTGGGAGAAGATGATATGTGTAAAGTGCCTGGCGCAGGATCAATCCCAAGAATTGGTAGTCAATCTTCATGACCTTGGATTAGAAAATGACTTCTTAGGTGTGATACCGAAAGCACAACAGACAAAAGAAAAACTGTATAAATTGGGCTAAATTCTACTTCATTCTATTTATTTCCAAGGACAGACACCATCAAGAAGTAATGACCACCCAGGAAAATGAGAGAAACCATATAACTGATAAGGGGCTTATTTCCAGAACATATAAAAGCTCTTACAACAAAAATAAATAACTCAATTAAAAACAGGCAAATAATTTGAAAAGACATGTTCCTGAAGAATATATACAACCAGCCCATAAGCATGCAGAGATTCTCAATAGCACTAGTCACATGGGAAACACCAACCAAAATCTCAGTGAGATGCCACTTCAGATCCACTAGGGCGGTTAGAATAAAAAGCAAACCCACAGATACTAACAAGTGCCGGTGAGAACGCAAGAAAATGGAGTGTCCGCCTACAATGGGGCAGCCGCTTCGGAGAATGGTTTGGCAACTCCTCAAAGATGAAATTTAAAGTCACTCTATGACCCAGCAATTCCCCTCCTAGACCTGTCCCTCAAGAAAATTAAAATTAGGTTCCCATAAAAACTTGTACACGAGTATTCATCGCCGTCTTATTCACAACGGCCCAAACGGAAACCCAGAGGTCCATCAGCTGATGGATGGGTAGAGAGATGTGGTACATCACACACCTGAACAGTACTGAGGCACAATAAGGAATGGAGTTCTGCTACATGCTACCGTCTGGATGAACCCTGAAAACCTGTCACAAAGACCACAGACTGCAGGATCCCATTTGAATGAAATGTCCAGAATAGGCAAATCCATAGAGGCGGGAGGTGGATGCGTTGTTGCCGGAGATGGGGAGAAAGGGAATGGGAAATGACCGCATCGGTTTCTGATCGGGCTGATGCAAACGTCCTGGGAGCAGTTAGTGGTGACTGATGTACAACTCTGTGAATATATTTTAAAAAACAATGACTAGTACGCTTTAAAGGGGGTGAGCTTTGTGATATATGACATATACCTCACTACAGCTGTAATTTTTAAAAGGAGAAATCTGCCCTAGCTGGGCAGATTCAGTGGACAGAGCATCAGCCTGCAGACCGAAGGGTCCCAGGTTCGATTCTGGTCAAGGGCACATGTTCCTGGGTTGCAGGCTGCCCCCTGGCCCAGACCCTGATCGAGGCACATGCAGGAGACAACCAATCAATGTTTTCTCTCCCATCAATATTCCTCTCTGTCTTTCCCTGTCTCTTCCACTCTCCCTGAAAATCAATGAAAAAAATATCCTTGGGTGAAGATTTTAAAAAAATAATAATAAATAAATAAACAAAAGGAGAATATCTGTATTCTTTATTGTCGTTTGTCATGGAGAAGATGGTATTTGGATTGGATTTCAGGGAGTGGGCAGGGCCAGAGCTTCTTGGGGAGGTGGAACTCGAGGCAATGGAGGTGGCACGTGCAAAGGCCCTGTGGCCCAACAGAGCACTGTGCTTGCAGGGAACTCCATCCCCCAGCACACTGAAAGCAAGGCTCCAAGTGGGCAGCAGGGCCTTGAATGCCAGGCTAAGGAACTTGTACCTTGTCCCAAGGAGTGAAAGATAGTGGCCGTCACATAAGAAATGGCACCAAACAGCAGACTGGCGAGAATCCAGGTAGGATGGAGTAAGGCTATGCATGACCCTCTGGGTGAGGGAGGACCACAGGGGAGATTCCAGAGCTGAAGGCCTGTTCACACGCCCCCACCCCATCCAACTCCACCACCCTAACCCCAGTCCTCCTCCACTCCAGCCTCGGCCCACCATGTGTTTCCTGCGAGTGGCCCCGGCCGGGCCTCAGAATAGGAAGGAAACTTTTCCAGAAATACAAACAGGCCAAGGAAGCTGTTCTTGGAGTCGGTCTCTGAGCCCAAGGCAAAGCAACCTGAGGTGGCAGCCCGCTCCTCGGGCACAAGAGAGGGTAGAAACAGCCCCCGCAAAAGATCCCTGCTTCCTCCTCTTACCTGGCCCCCACCCCACCGGTTCCCACAGGAGAGCCCAGCTCCGCCTGCCCTTTCTTGCCACCAGACTCGTTAGCACCGTGTGTGAGCTGGGCGTGGCCAGGCACAGAAGCAGCCCTGTGAGTGTGAGCTTCGGCACAGGGGCTGGGTGAGTCTCTTGTCTCCCTCGCGGTTCTCTGCTTCTCGGTGGCATGGCAGGTGGTAGGGCTGGGGGACTCCCCAAGACCTCCCCCAGCCTGAGTGGTCAGCTCCGTCTATTGGCTGGGGTCCTCCCTGCCCCAGGACCAGCTAGACCCCCTCTCCCTTCCCTGAAACAGGGGTGAGGGCATGGAGGTGGCCTGGAGAAGGGACGGGCTGGGCAGGCAGGAGGCGGACGGCCAGGCCTGCCGGTGCCAGGGCTGCATCTGCATGCCCCATTAAGAGGCAGCACGGACCGGCCTGCACCCCTTCCTGCCCCACCGATGGGGAAGCCGCTGACCCATTGTTCTCCAGGAGAACACAAGGAATGTGGGGCCAGAGACAGGAAGTCCTGGCTTCCGTGGGGGGAGGTCTCCCGGCCAAACCCAGGCCTGCCCTCCGGACAGGGAGGCCTCGGTCTCTCGTGCCCCTCCCAGCGCGCTGAGCCGCGCTGCTGCCTGGCCTCACCCTCTCTGTGCCTTTGCGGGAGACAAGGGTGCAGAAGGCTTGCTCAATGGGGTAACAGGGCAGATGATTCCAGATGATGAAGGGGGCAGGCTCCCCGAAGCCTGGCCCTCCCATGCCGTGGCTGCACCCCTCAGCCCCACTCATGCAACCTAAACACATACCTGGTCACAGCCATGTGCATGCTCTTGCACGTATGTACACATGTAGCCACATGGCTGCTAAACGAATGCACATGTGGTGCTGGTGCCCGCCCCCTTACCTGTGTACACGTGAGGCAATGATGTGGCATCACTGTCATGGCTCATGTTTGCGGAGCACCTACTATGTGCCAGAGACTGCTCTATGCACTTCACCTGAATCACCTCAATTCCTCCTTCCTGCAGCCCCATGAGAAAGGCACCCAATCACTCCATTTCACAGATGGGGAAACTGAGGCACAAAGGCGACGTGGCTTGTCCAAGATCAGCAGAGCTGTGAGTGGCAAAGGCGGATGTGCCCAGGACCTGGCATGGGACACCCCCTGAGCCCTCAGGTCCGTGGGCTCCTTGCTACCCCCTCCACCCCACTCCCCTCACGCTGAGTTTCCTAGCAGCCTTCCCCCGCTGCTGAGAGGAAAGTGAGAAACATCTGGGAAAGTGCTCGGCGGGAGGCATTGTTCTCGCGTCCGGAATCCAGCCCCTGGTCAGCCAGGCCTTTCCTGTCAAGGAGAGGCCTCTCGCTCCAGTCCTCCCGCCCACCCGGCTCCACCGACTGCAGGCTCCATGGCCCTGACTTGGGGTTCCAGCCTGGGACCCCTCCCTGGCCTCACCGCAGGCCACCAGCCTGGAGGGGGCGATTCTCCTAAAATCCAGGGCTCCTCAGGCCCCTGCTGGGGGTGAGGCACCCAGGCGCCCCGCTGCCTGAGCTCTCAGTGTGGCAAGAGTTGCCTTCCACTCCCCAGGCCTCAGAGCGTCCAGGTGGCATGCCTTCTCCTTGCTAAACAGGCCCCGGTGCCTTTGACTGTGCTGCTCCCTGGGCCCAGCCGTCCTGCTGTGCTTGGTGCGCTCCTGACCATCCTCTCCAAACAGCCTGGGGACTCCGTTGTCCAGCGGCCACTCAGGCAACTTCCTGTGCGCACACCCAGCTGGGGGCACACACCTCAGCCACCAACCTGGCCCCACCCAGCGCAGCACACACTGGGCATCTGCCTCTCCCATCAAAGTGGGGACACAGCAAGGACCAGCCCGAGTCACCTCTGTGTTCTCTAGGCCCAGCTCAGAGCTACGCAAAATTTGGGCATCAAAATTTGGGCATCATTAAATTAATTTTAAATACGAACTGAGCATGAAACATCGTTCAACAATGGCAGGTTGTCAGGAGTAGGCTGCTATGGAGTGAGCGCTAAACTAGGAACCGAAAGATGAAGGTTGGGATCCTGGCTCTGCTACTCGGGAGCTGTGTGGCCTCAGGTAAGTCACACAGCCTCTCTGAGCCTCGGCTCCCTTATCAGGAAACACGAATAGTATTTACAACGCCCAGGCTGTTGTGGGGAATCGTTACATACATGAGAAAATAGGGGAGGAGCCTAAGAGGCTTTGGAACTGAACAAGTTGGGTGCAGGGCGGGAGAGAGCCTTCCCAGGGAGCAAAATGCTTTCCAGGATGGGACGCTAGGAAGGCTGGATGGAAGGGTGAGCTGAGCACTGGACTAGGAGGGTGTGGGCTGCCAGAGGTAGAAAGAAAAGGGCATCCAGGTAGCAAGGACGGCACGGGCACAGGCCTGGAGGCCAGGGCAGCTCAGCCTAAGAGTGGATCGAGGGTGTTCTGCAAGGCTCAACACACTCATTTGAGCCCTGCTTCACTTCCCGGGGGCCCCACCCTCAGCCTGGCACAGAGCTGGGTACCAAGCAGGCCTAAGAGATTGGCTGGCTGATTAATTGATTGGTTGAGTGAGTGAGTGCCCCCTTGAAGCCTTTGAGAAAAGGACCCACTGTGCACTGCAATATACCACGCCTTCTGTCTACTTCAGCAGGCCAGGGGGCTCATCCACCCTTCATTCACTTATTCATGCCTTCATTCATTCAATGGCCCCTGCTCTGTGTCCACACCAAGCTCAGCTCTGGGCACCCAAAAGTGAGCTCGCCCCAT
>PVJC01025890.1:0-24423 GCA_004026665.1 Murina feae | reverse complement strand
AGCCTCTGATGCGGCTGGGGGCAGGTCCCCAGTGGTCACACACACACACACACACACACACACACACAAAAGGCGCCTGGCAGACTGGAGCCATCATAGGACATCCACTGAGGGGTCCCAGACTGTGAGAGGGGGCAGGCCGGGCTGAGGGACTCCCTCCACCCCGAGTGCACAAATTTTTGTGCACCGGGCCCCTAGTAGGTATATATGTGTGGGTATGTATATATGTGTGCATGTGTATGTGTGTGTGTGTGTGTGTGTGTAGTATAGGTGTGTATGTATGTATGGTAAGTTTACTACAGACTAAGAACCTGCATTGAAATCGAGGTTATGCCTTGTGATTTTGGGTAAGTTATTTAATCCCCCTGTCTCAGTTTAAACAGCATTGAAGTGGAATGATAATGATAATTATCCTAGGACAGCTGCAACATTTCTAACTTATTGTAAGTGCTCAGTAATGTCAGTTATTATTACTAGAGACCCACTGCACAAAAAATTGTGTACTCGGTGGGGCGAGTCCCTCAGCCTAGCCTGTGCCCTCTCGCAGTCTGGGACCCCTCAGGGGATGTCCACCTGCTGGCTTAGGTCCACTCCCCAGGCGATGAAGCCTAAGCTGGCAGACAGACACCCCTCTGTCAGCCTGGAAGCCCTCGGGGGATGTCCACTTGCCAGCGGGGAGCAGGCCTAAGCTTTAGTTGGACATCCTTAGTGCTGCTGAGGCAGCGGAAGAGGCTCCCATCACCACTGCTGTGCTGGCAGCCATCAGCCTGGCTTGTGGCTGAGCAGAGCTCTCCCTGTGGGAGTGCACTGACCACCAGGGGCAGCTCCTGCATTGAGTGCCGGCCCCTTGGTGGTCAGTGTGTGTCATAGTGACCAGTCATTCCCAGTCATCCTGCTGTTAGGGTCAATTTGCATATTACCTTTTTATTATACAGGATTTTAGTTCAGTATTTATAGTTTTTAAAATGCATAGTATTAAATAGATTTATTTATTTAACTAATTTCCTATTGATGAACTTTTATATTATTCTCAATTTTTGTTAATATAAATAAAGTACAATAAACTAACTTAAGAATAATTATTTATATATTTCAGTGAATGTGTCTGTAAAACAATTTTTTTAGAAGTAAAATTGACAGATTAAGTACTTTACCTATTTACAATTTTGTAGATATTATTAAATCATTTTTCTGAAAGATACTGCATTAGAATACTATGAACCATGTAGAATGCCTATTTTTTACATTATCCATAATATTATCAATAATTTTAATCTTCACATGTTTGATTTCATGAAATAAAGATTAGTCCAATATCTCTGTATTTAACTATTAGTTATATCAAATATTTACTCATAAACTTAATAGACACCTATTTCTTTCTCTAACTATTCAAATACTTTGCACTCCTCCTTCCCCGAGGTTTTCATCTTTGTGTGCTTATTTATTTGCCAAAGCTCTTTATATGCTAACAATGCTCACCATTTTAATCTTGGCAATGTCTCAGTCATTGGTTTTCCTTGATAATATTTTATTAATACATATATATTTGAGACCTTTAATTTTAAAATAAGCCATATATATATATATATATATATATATATATATATATATATATATATATATATTTAGAACCACGTGTTTGATTTTTCTAAACTATTTTCCCCAGAAATAATCAAACACTCAAACACTACTTGGTCCCTTGGAATTCGTAAACCCACCAATCCCCATCCCCCACAATACTCGCTAATGATAGATACCAGGCCTGCTTTGGTTCACCCTTGAGACCTCAGATGCTATCACAGTGCTTGACACATACTGAGACTGGAGTAAATAGTACTCGAAAGAATGTGCAGGAATGAATAAATAAATCTTCCCCCAAGTGTTTACTCACTAATGTGGGGTCAAGTGTAACCTCAACTGTCACCTCCTAGGTGAAGTTTCCTCGCTTTCCCCCTCTTCTTCAGCCTGTTGGGAGCCTCTTTTCCTCTGCTCTTTTGCAATCCTGTCCTGACATTTTCCTTTGTGAAATTTTTAAAAAACTGTTCTCTAACCCTAACCCTTGCTTTCCTGCTTCTCTTTGAGGGTAGAGACAGCCTCTGTCTCCTTACCTCCCCTCCATCCACTGCCCCCACCACACCCGCATGTCTCCCTCTTACTGTACCCTTGGTGGCTGGGGCATTCCAGACCCCCAGGGAAAGCTTTGCGAATTCAATTAAGTCCATTTTAAGTCAGACTTGGCCACAAGCGTGTGCTAGAACCCAGGGCCCCTGTGCGTTTCCGTTTGCTCACTGATTAAATGAGAGCAAGCAAGGGGGCTTTCTGAAGGAAGATGTTGCTATTGTGGTGGCAGGTACCCAGGGATACCAGATGAGCAAGGCTTACAAAATATGCACTTAGCATGATTATAATTATCATTTATAATTACGTAATTATAAATAAAGGAATTTAGGGGAAAAATCCAGGCAGGAGACTAAACTACGAAGTAGTCATCCCACAGATACTTTTGAGTTGTATGTCAATGGGTTTCTATTTTACCTTTAAATGCATCTCAACGCCTCGAAGCCCAGCTCTCACTCTGCTTCTCACAGATCTGCGCCTGGGATTGCTTTCCACCAGGCCAGCATCTCACCGTCACGCACCTCCTGGACCAGAAGGCCTTGCCCAGCTCTTTGGGGCTAAGTTACTGTGATTCTGCCCCACAAACATTAGACCACAATCCAGGGTCCCTGGGGAACATAGTGCTCGCCTAAGGGCGATGCAAATCCTAAACTATCTCATTAAGGCGCTTCCCTGAGGAGATGTGCCTGCCCTGGGAATATGTTCTGTTCGTTCTATAACTATGGCTCAAATGCAACTTGTAATAAGTTTATTTGAAATTGATCACGTTCATTTTCTACGTTATAGGAAGATCATCGAGGATTTTTGTGATGATTAAAGTAGAATAGTTTGTCAGGAAAAGAGTATCTATATATAACTCTATATAATATGTAGCATGCAAAATAATAATATCTATATAACTCCACTATATAACCTATAGTATACAGAGTAATAATATAATTATAATTAACATAAATATGCACATACATATGTATTTTCACATGCATGTTATATAATAGAATGCTATATGTATACACATACAGCGGTCTAAACACAAACTAATGTTATTTGAGTCCCCAGTTATTTTACTACCAATATCCTAAAGACCTTATTAAATGGTACTTTCACCATTTATTTTATTTTTTAAAAATTGCCTCCACACACAATCTGGGAATTCATGGATGAAAATATATTGCCTAATTAAAAAATATATAAAACATAAATAATTGACTACTTAATTTTGTTCCCCTCCACAGAAGGGCCAAATCATTATTTTTTATGGCTTATGATATAAAATTCATTTCACATTAAAAAACAAGTTATTTTTCAAATTTACCAAGGATGCTGAATTTTTCATACACTTTATGAAACACGTTGCTGATTGGGGTACTGGTGTTGCTATAGACGAGACCACAGCCCCAGGCTGCCTGGGGACCGTTAAAGCGATGGCTCTGGTCCAGGCAAGGCAGGGGACTGCGCTTCTGAGCTCCAGAGCGCTGGTCTGGGGGAAGGAGACCATGGTCCCGCCATGAGCACAGGACGCTGCTCGCTTCATGCTCCCTGTGTGGAGGCAGCAGATGCCCAGGCCTGGGAGGGATTCCACACGTGGTGCAGGGGGGCCAGCGGGCCAGCTCCTAAGGAACGCGGATCCCGGGGTCCCCCCCCCTCAGTTCCCAGGAGCAAGTGCTGGCTCCGTGCCACTCTGCCAGGGGGTGAGGCCGACGTGCTGAGGGCTGCCCAGTTCGTGTCCACCCTTGTCACTCACAAGTTCAACAGCAGATTTGTTCATGGTTTCAGAAAGAGGAGGAGGAAGAGGAGTGATGGTTTTTTCTCCCTTCAATTCTTAGAAAGAGAGAGAGAGACACCTGTCTGCGGCCTCCTGCAAGCTCCCCGACTGGCCCGCAATCAAGCCAGCCACGGGGTCTGCGTCCTGATGGGGAACCTGCCCCTGTCCGGTGCCCTGGACGATGCTCCCACCAGCCAACCGAGCCAAGCAGACACTCCCACCAGCCAGGACAAAGCAGACTTCTTGAATGTTCCGGGAAATCAAGGTGGCAGGGAGCAGTATTCTGATCTGCTGGCAGAAAAGGAGAAGCCGGCCGAGGCCCAGGAGGGGCTGGAGCGGTGACCCACAGGCGGCCAGGACGGCTGCCTCTCCTGCCGCCAGAGCCATCTGGGCATCCACAGTCCCCACACGCGTGTCCACAAAGGGCTCCTGACGTGGAGGAACCGGGTCCCCCTGCAGATCTGCCCCCTGAAGTCGTTCCTGAGTCACCGACACGGAGATTGAGGACAGCGCTGCCTGCCGGCTCCAGCCAGGGGAGCCGAGCCGAGGCTTAAGCAAAGCCAGAGCCATCGCCGTGGCTTGGAAATGTGCGTGTGAGCCCAGGGCATCGCCTCACATCACAGGAACCCTGACTCAGAAGATGCTCACGTCCCAGAGCTTCCGAATCGCTCGCACAGTTAGCCTTTGTGGGGTTTTTAAAGGTAAAAAATACATGTAATTTTTTTTTTTTTTCAATTGACCGGTCCTCTTTTTGAATCTTAAATCAGAGATCTTTCCTGAAAACTGAGTCTGGAGACAGGTTTCTATTGCTAAGCAACCGTGGGTCTCAGCCCGCGGAGACGAGATGAATTGAAGAGAACTTTTGCCGTCTTCACATCGACTGCCGTTGGTGTCACTTATCTGCATAGACAAACGAATTCATTGAAATGAGGGATGTTGTGACAAACAGGTTTCTGACCCAATGCATCCATAATGGACTCTGCTGTCTCCCAGCCTCGAGCTGCTGCTGACGGTCTGAGTGGCGCTAAGGCTGAAATCACTGATTTGAACAGAAATCCAGCCGGCGTGTGAGGCATGTTTTGCAAGGTCATTTTCATCCAAGTCTTTAGACACATGTTCTATGCAGAATCGAGAAGTCTCTATACCAATGTGTTCTCCTTAGATTTTAACATTTTTCTTTAGTTACATTTCTTCGAAATTGCTCTAACTGTACGTAATAAAGCAGAATTTGTAAAGCACATTTTTTCAAGCTCAATATAAAATATGGGGAAACCTACATGTTTAGAAGTTTTTAAAAATTTGTTAAACTGGATTAAAGATTCTATTTAGATTCTCTGTTTTCTTATAAAGACTGAACTATGCTTGGGTGCTAGCTGTGGGATTTAGTTGCGGACGAGCTGGATCTCTACGTGCACAGCACAGAGATTCTCTCTTTGCTGACTTCAGTTTGAAAAGACAGATTTTGGTCATTTGGTGCAGTCCGCATAAAATGTATTGTAGAATGTGGGTTAATTTCCTAAAGGGGTGTTTGAAAAATAAAGGTTTTTAAGTAGTGCAGATTCAAATGCATCATGGCAGCCATTTGCTGGTATAACATCTATCGGAAACCATCTGTGCTGAGTGAACAGCAACATTTCACTCAGGTGATTTGTAATAGCACAGTCTCATGGCGGAGTGGGGAAGAGGGGTGGTCAGGGAAGGCTCCCCGGAGGAGGTGGCACCTGAGTAACACCTGGCAGGAGGTGGGAGGGAATAGCCTAGCTTGGAAGTCAGTTCCAAAGCAATGAACTGTTTCAACAATTTCAAATGTAATGGCAGATACACCAAAGGTTACAAAGAATAAAAGTCTTGCCTTTCATTCTTTACAGGGACCTGTATCTTTTCACTAAAAACATTTCTTTTTATTTATTTTATAAATATTTTCACACATGGATTTTCTATTAAATTGTATTTTAGTAGTAATAGCCACGTACACAAAATATTTCTACTAAATATTAAACTAACATAATTCCACTTCTAAAACACGTGAAACAAATTATTAAAATACTTTCAGCCCTGACCGGTTTGGCTCAGTGAATAGAGCGTTAGCCTGTGGATTCAAGGGTCCCAGGTTCGATTCCGGTCAAGGGCATGTACCTTGGTTGCGGGCACATCCCCATAGCGGGTATGCAAGAGGCAGCTGATTGATGTTTCTCTCTCATCGATGTTTCTAACTCTCTATCCCTTTCCCTTCCTCTCTGTAAAAAAAATCAATAAAACATATATTTTTAAAATACTTTCAAACAGTTTGATGAGAAAAAATGCTCACCTTGATTTTCACTCTTATTAACTTCCCTCAAAATATTTAAAATGTAGCGGAGCATAATGCTCAACATATATGAGAGAAGTATAGGGCGAATAATCTTTCTCAAGGAGGAACCTCGAAGTACTGGCCATATAATCGCTCAGACCTGGAGGTGCATGTAAACACGTATGCTTTGTTCAACCCCAGAGACCTAGAGCTGTGAGTGGAGTGATTTAAGGCTTCTTCTAACCTCTGACTCGCAATCACATCTGAAAGTCCTCTGCAAACCAAGAATCCCCTGTAAAAAAAGATTGCATTGGACTTTCCCACAACAAAAGGAAGGCAGGTGAGTGGGCGAAGGCCTAGAAGGGCAAAGGGTCTGCTTTTCATTCTCAATGTTCGTCTCTATCTGAATCGTGTTTCCGCTACCTGGCAATTCTGAAAGCCCGGGAAGTCTGTCCCATACTTGGAATGCAAACAGAAAGGAGACCGCTCAGATCTTAGGTGCTTGGAGGACGCTGTCTTCATTGCATCTGCAAAGGAAATCTGAATTGCAGGAATGGAAACGACTAGGGCCGCGGGGCACCTGGGAGGTCAGGACGAGGGCCACTTGCTTCCATCGCTTGCTTCTGGCCCCACCTCATCTCTACGGGCACCGCTTCCCGGGGGACAGTGTGGCCAGCGGAAAACCTGTGATCACGTGGCCTTTCTCACTAGTGTGGGCGCAGACTGAGTGGTTTCCTCCAAACAGATCACACACGTGGAACTGCAGAAGAAACTAGAAAAGCTTCCTATTGAATATTACAACAGTGATGCTAACATATCAACTTAAAGTTCTCATAGTTGATATTTTGGGAATTACAAGCTTATTACTGAAAGCTTCGACTGCGATGCTCGGTCTGTAACATGGGGGGCTTTACCCAGATGATTTTGAACTTACGTTTCCTAAACACGTAATTCCAACAAATGCATTGTTCGTTTTCTACACACTTTCTAAAGACACTAACACATACACGGAGGGGAAGGCTAGAGAGAAGGTAAACGCCTCATATTTCTGAGCTCTGTGCATAATTTTGGTTTCCTTCCCCCTGAGCACAGTGAAGTGAGTTACTATTCCCTTTCTCTGGGTGAGAACACACTGTATTATTTAGCCGGGGCGGCTGTCACAAAATACAGATTAAATCCTGTCTGAGTTCCAGAGGCTGGAAGCCCAATCTCAGTGTTGGCAGGGCTAGTTCTGCTTTAGATCCTTCTCCTTGGCTGGTAGATGGCTGTCTTCTCCTGTGTCCTCAAATAGTCTGTCTCTATCTGCCTCCAGTGTCCTCGTCTTATAAGGACACCGGTCTTAAGGATCCTGGGTCCTGAGGCAGTTCCATTTTTAATTTTTTGTGGACCCACCACACCCTTTTCCATGGTGGCTATACAATCTGTATTCCCAATAGTGCACCAGGGTTCCCTTTATTCCATATCCTGACCAGCACTTGTCGTTTGTTGGTTTATTGATGATAGCTGTTCTGACAGAAATGAGATGTTACCTCATTGTAGTCTTAACTTGCACTTCTCTAACAATTAGTGATGTTCAGCATATATATATATAATCTAATAAAAGAGTAATATGCAAATTAACCACCACCCTGAGAAACATAGGCCACGCCCACCAGTCAAGCCACGCCCACCCGCCAATAAGAGTGACAATATGCAAATTAACCCAGCCAAGATGGCAGCCGGCAGCCACAGAGCTAGAGCAAACAGGAGGCTCCTGCCTCGGTTGGCTCAAAGCAACAAAATTTCAATTATAGAAGCCATGGAGCTGAAGCAAAAGGAGGCTTCATTGCCCAGGCTGTGGCTTCTGCTCAGGGCAACAACTTTTCAATTATAGAAGATAAAGAAACCCCAGAAACCTGATTCCAGCCAACCTTGCTGGGACGTTGGGTCAATGGGAGCTGTGGGCAGCCTGAAAATAGCCATCAGCCCCTCACCCAGGCTGGCCAGGTACCCCAGTAGGAACCCAAACCCTGAAGGGACTGTGGGCAGCCTGAAAATAGCCCTTAGCTCCCCACCCAGGCTGGCCAGGCATGCCAGGAGGTGGACATCCCCTGAGAGGTCCCAGATTGCGAGAGGGCACAGGCTGGGCTGAGGGACCCCCATGACTGCACAAATTTTTGTGCACAGGGCCCCTAGTATGTATGTATGTGTGTGTATATATATATGTGTGTGTGTCTGTATGTGCACACACACACACATACTAGGAGCCCAGTGCATGAATTTGTGCACCTTAAAAGGAACTGTGGTCATAAGGCTGCAGTGGGCACATGAGCAGGTCTCAGCTTATCCTCTGCTCCCCCACCCGGCCCCTCCCACCATGGCCCCTTCTCTGCCAGCAGCCCTGCTTCCGCCTCCAATGCTCCCATGCACTGACGGCACCAGCCCTGCTTGCACCTGCTGATGGCACAGAGCACTTGGGGACAGCTTCTCACCAGATGCAAGCAGCAGCTGCTGCCCCAATTGCCCCTCAGGAGCAGGGGGAGGTAGAAAAACCCTCAGGGGCAATCAATGCTGGCAGCCGCCACTTGCAACTGCTGATGGCACCAAGTGCTTGGGATTGGGACTGGCACCAGGCAATGGCAGGAGGTGTGAGCACCAGGCAGGACCATAGTACACAGGAGCAAAGAATCTTCAGGAACCACCAGAGGCTCGCCCCTATGATAGCAACTGGCACCCTGCCTTGGTCTGGCATCCCCGCTCACCTGCTCCACCATGCACCACAGCCAAATGCCTGCCACGCTCCAAGCTCACCCTCTGGTGGTCAGTGCAAATTGTAGCAACAGGTTGTTTGGTTGTTCTGCCGTTCGATCCATTTGCATACTAGGGTTTTATATATATTCTAGGGGCCTGGTGCACGGAGATTCATGCACTGGGTGGGGTGGGAGTAGGGGTGGGGGGAGTCCCTCACCCGACCTGCACCCTCTCCAATCCGGGAGTTTCTGTCTGTCTTTGCAATCATATGAGCGAATTGTCTGAAACTCCCAACCCTGTTTGGTCTGTTGCTCACAGAATAGAGGCTTTTTTTTTTCTTTGCTTCATGGGTGGAGATTTCCTGGAAGTTTTAGGATTTCTTCCCTTTAATTTTTCCTAGACACTCTGATTTTACTTATGTCTCTCACCTTTGCTTTCCCTCCATCCCCAACTGCAACAGTAACTTGCTCCAGGCTCACTTTGCTCTAGTGTCTAGGAAAACTACGATTCCCAGCATTCCTGGTGCTCCCTGTGCTCTGGGCTACAGCTTCCAGTCCTGGGGCTGCCACCAAAACTACTACTATTCCCAGAATTCCTGGTGCTCCCCACGCTCTGGGTTTTCCCGATTGAGGGAGCCACGTCCCCTCAAGCCTCCGGCTCTCCTGCTTTGCTCTCCCTCTGGTGACCAAGGGAGCCACGTCCCCCCAAGCTGCCAGCTCTCTCACGCTGCTCTGTGTATGCAAATTACTCACCATATTTGTCAGCTGAACTTGCATACTCACTCCTCATTGGTTTGTGGGTGTGGCTTGAACATAGCAGAGGAACAGCTAATTTGCATGTTTCACTTTTATTATACAGGATAGATTGGCCATTTGTATATCTTCTTTGGAGAAGTGTTTATTCATGTTTTAAATTGGATTGTTTGTTTTATTGGTGTTAAGTGGTATGAGTTCTTTATAAATTACGGGTATTGACCCCTTATCAGATCTACATGCCCATCAGGGAAAGAGAAAAACCGTCTGATTTCACTTGTATGTGGAATATGAAGAACAAAATGAGCGAACAAATAGCATTGAAACAGACTCATAGAAACAGAAAACAGACGGGTGGTTGTGTGAAGGGAGGGCACTGGAGGACTAGGTGAAAGAGGTAAAGGAATTAAGAAGTACAATTGGACCCAACTGGTGTGGCTCAGTGGTTGAGCATCGACCCATGAACCAAGAGGTCACTGGTTTGATTCCCAGTCAGGGCACATGTCCAGTTTGTGGGCTCCTAGTGGGGGGCGTGCAGGAGGCAGCCAATGGATGAGTCTCTCTCATCATTGACGTTTCTATCTCTCCCTCTCCCTCTCTCTCTGAAATAAAAACATTTTTTTCAAAAAGAGGTACACAGGTAGGTACAAAATAGTCATGACAATAGAAAGCATAGAGAATATAGTCAATAATATTGCGATAACTATGTAAGTACTGGGTAGGGGTGGGTACTGGAAACACAGGGCAACACTATGCAGAGTATCTGATTGTCTAACCACTGTGCTGCACACCCCTGAAATCACATTGACAGGCAACTGCGACTGAGAAATGGAGGTAAAAAAGAAAGATGGGTCTATGCAGCTAGGTTTGTGTCCCGCCAAGATCTAAGATAGTCTCCTCCTCTCCTTTCAAATTTGCAGCGTGATGTGCGGTGTACAGACATGCTTTTACTGGATCCAGGCAACCTTGCTTCCAGTCGCCTCATCTACAGACCATGTTTAATGTTGGTTGTCTTCCACACAACTGGCAACTACGCATATACATTCCCCCCCCCCCCACACACACACACAAAGAAAGAGTCCAAAGCAAGACATGGAATTCTAAGGTCCGTTTTGAGCACTTTCTAGAAGTTGCAAGTGCTGACTGGTGGCCTAGAGGGTTGTACTAAGGAAAACAAGACCGACAGCCAAGCTGTAGGGTTCATGAAAACCTTTGTCATTGGGAACAATAGTGAAACCCAGCAATGCCTGGAAGGGGAAATTTGAGTCTGCGATCTGCTAGACAAGCAGCCCTGATAAGCCCTAAGCTTCTGGCTGCCTTTGGGAGGAATACAGTAAACACAGTTCTCCGAGGATCCGCCTCAGGCCTCCGTGACACCTCAGCCTCTGTGAGAGAGAAGAAAAGGCAGCTCTGGCACATTACAGACTGCCTTTATTTTCCAGCGTGAAAGCTAAAATGTCACGCAATATTGATTAACAGGGAAAAAGTCCTCTTCTCCGTGTTTCAGCCAATCTCTAGAAACTTGGATGTGCAGGGAGAAGACAGTCATTGTATTAAGCAGAATATATGTGGATGTTTGCAAAGTCTGTCGATCACAGAGGGACTTTTGTTGTTGAATAGGTTTCTACTCCACACAAACCAAATGCAATTGTAGTAGAATAAATACTGGTACTTACAAAAGTACTACTAGTACTTACACGTTAATCTACATGGAAATTCATTTTCTACAATGAAGAAACGGTAATTAATAACTGTGCAAGTGTTAGCTATAAAAATCATATTTCTTTAAATCAAAGTTTTCTTGTAGGAGCTCCCAATCCTCAAGCAGCGATGTCAAACATTTGGGTCAAACATTTGGTGATCTAAGACAGAAATTATCTGGATTTCCCAAAACAAAGCATTTGACCAGGACCTTGAAACTAGAGTGATCTGAGGAGATGTACACGATGACGTCGTGAAATGTCCCTCTGACTTAGAAATTATAAAGGAAACAATGAAATGGTTCTGAACAGTTGCCAAAGAACAGTACTCTTCACAGTTAGAGCATATTAATTCCCAAGGAACAATATAATACAGAAGTCATATGGCCTTTGTTTTAACATTATGGAGGGATTTTTGGTTGGAGAACAAAATTCATTTTCTATATTTGATCTGAAGACAAATTTTCCTCCCTGCTAGTAATCCTGAGTAGTTTACAATTCCATGCACAATATAAATATGATGAGCAAGAGACAGCTGTATGGGTTGGGTTGAAATAAAACCCCAGAATTATAGTTTCTCTCTTATCATCTCAAATCATCTAAGTTTTAGCTCACATTTCCTACTTTGTATTAGCAGTAAAGGATATTTTCTAATTATTAAGCCTTGCATTTTATTCTTTGACATCTTTAAATGTAAGACTAACAAGTCTGTAACCACATTTATATTATAATACAGCAAACATTATTATTGGAGTTACTTTTTTCATTCAAAACACTTGCTACGTAATTTCCAAGTTGTTCTTATGCACAATTGATTAAATCAGCAATTTTCAACCTGTGTGTCATAATATTTTAAACCATGTGATACCTGACTATTTAGTAGGGGCACTGACCTCTTTTCCCTTAGATTTTCAAATTAAAAAATGACGCCCGCCAATGCAATGGCCATCCAGTGTGAATGAATCAAAATGGTCCCTATTTTTCTCAGATTTTAGTAATGAGTTTATGTGTGCCATGAGATGAAAATGTTTGAAAATCACCAGATGAAATGATTAACAAGACATACGGATGTCATTTTTCTGAAAGCAAAGCCAGAATCAAAAGGAAAGTGTAGGGCACATCCTATATTAATGGGCAAAGACATTAGTAAGGTTCCTGATACATACAAAGCTCTCCTAAGGACAGGCTGTGCCAACTTCATTGCTCATTTTTATCACCAGTCTTGAGTATTATCATGTTTAAATGTTTTAAGATTTCACTGGAAACAACCATTATGTCACTATTCAGATGTTCATTCCACTTATTACCAAGGATGATGTAATGGTAGCAATGTTTCCCCTCAGAATTGGGAGAGACCAGAATTACTTGTTATTTTTTCAAAACTTGAAAATAAGAAATAGGATAGTTCTTTCCATCTCCACAAAGCATTCAAGTAAAACACTATCAATATGACTACAAAACCTTGAGGCACAACTTAATTCTTGTCCCTTGCATTAAAATACTCTTCCTTGCATTAAAATTCCAACAAGTATAAATTAGCTTTAAATATGTATCATTTTTCTTAATCAAAGAATCAAAAGTAAGAGATAAATTAGCCAAGTCTGGTCACCACATATTGAAGCAAGAAGGGAGAGACCTGTTTAGAATAAGAGATAAACAGAACAGTTTTAGATTCCCTTGCTTTTGATCATAACAAACAAGATTATTACCTTGTAGGCAACTTCTGTCATAAATGCTAGTAAGAAAGAACTGTCTGTTTGTATAGTAAAGATAGATCTAGAACGAAGGTTGATAAACCTCAGATCTGGAAAAAGAGATGGAAGGGAGTGGGCTTTATTCAATCAAGTATCCGTCCCCCCAGGCGTCAAGACCAAGTCTCACAACACAGGCATGTGTCATCCCCTGAAGTTGGTCCCAGGCTACAAAGCAAACCCCTAGCTGGGTCCAGCAGCCAGCACAGGGCCCTGCATCCAGATCCGCTCATCACACGATGTCTCCCGAGTGCCTGGGTACAGGGCTATGATACAGAGTTGAAAGGAGAGAAGAGGGTATCATAGGAATCCGTTGTCATGAAAATATAATTATTATTATTTTGAAATGTTTATGTCTAGAAGCAAACTCCTAGGACCAAAACAAAAAAAGTAGTACTAATAAGAGAAGGCAAGGTTCTCAGTGTGTTTTAGATTTTAAGAATGTAAGAAGTAGGATTAGATCAAACTTCTACAGACTGTTCAGCATACAAGGACTGGCTTGAAAACAGAACTTCAACTTTAGAAAGTATGTTTAAAAATCAACACAATAACCTGTACTTGGTCAATGAGGTTGTAGGAAATTGCTAATATTTAAATTCCAAAGATGGAGGAAAGAGATTAAAAGCTCAGTGCTAAGGGAACCTGTTGACAAAATCAGTGTCATGATAGCTACTATCTGAAGATAAGGCCTGAATATATTACAATAATTTGAAAACACTGGATGTGGCACTTCCCAGTAGCAAATACGAACCTTCTGAAGTTAGGCACTTACTTAATTTGTATTTATCAGCAGAACAAAAGAGCAGCCTTCCACTCCCTGGTGGTTCCTGCCATCAAACTCCGAGTTGGTAGAATTAAAGAAGAATTTTTAATACGTCCTGCCCCTGAACAAGGCCAGATTTAAACATTGTCTCATTGAGTAGCTGTTCAGTAAGTGCTCTTCGAACTGAACACATTTTAAAGGTTTATTCTTTCCTCCCGAAAGTCTAGACTCGAATTTTCTGCTGTGCAACAGGGGAAATCTGGGTCTGGCTTGGCAGCACGCTTCCAACATTCAGATGAACTTCTAGGGCATCCCATTAGCGTTACAGAGATTGTATGATTGTCCTACTCTATGACATCTGTATATACAGCGGAACTTTTAAAAAATCCCATCAAACAATCATTGCCACCATCTGTGCATTACCCTGAACAGAAATATCCTCGAAGAACAAAAATGAAGTCCCTACTAACTGACCAGCAAACTGCAATGCTTATTTTAGTGCAACCTTAATGCATCTGCTTAGGCTGGCAAACACCCTGGAAGCTCAGGGAACGTCCAGGCTGGCCTGTTATCAGCTCATCCTTGTAAGCGGGGCTTATCTTATCGAAGTTAGGCATCACTTTTGCTTCCTCTGTCAATAGGGCTGGAGCAGAGCTTCCTCCGGCAGTTCCCTAATTCCTTCTGCAGACAGAAGTGTTCAGGCTGCTGGTTCTCCCCTCCCTTATCTCTCTTAAGTTGTTTTGTTTTACTATTTTTTTAAGGGCAACTAGCAATCTGAGTCCATTTTTCCCATCATTGAAACTGAGATTATAAAGAGTACAGAGCATCCTTTTATCCTCAAGATCTCAATGCTTGCTTCTCTGCATGTGTAAATAATTGCACAGGATTAGAGATTCTGGGGTGAGCCATGAATCATGGTTGAATCATGCCTAAGTTGAACATTATCAGACTTCCAGAACTTTTGTGCTGGGCAGTGGTAAAATTATTTAAATCTCAGTACCTTAGTTCCCCGTTATGTAACCTGGTGACAAAAACTAGTAATTCACAGAGTATTGCAAAGGTACATGAATTAATATGATCACTGCATAATGGCATGTTTCATTAGAACTATTACTGCTATTAGTACTACTATTACATGAGATCGTTTGTATAAAATATCTGGCACAATGAATTCACTTTTGTTTTTATTCTATATCAGTCCATTATCCCAGTTAAAGAGTCATTATCACCAATTTCCAAGGGGCACCTTTGCAAGTCAGATGTCTAACTCGACACAACTGGAAACACAGCCAGATACAAAAAGATTGCAGCTTCATCAAGACCATGTTGAACTGGAGGGAGTGAATGGAGGAGGAAGCAGGACTGATTATTCAGGAGCCGTGGAAACCATCAGGGTATGAACAGGAAACCGAGGACAGTCGATGAGCAGTGGAAGCATTATGTTGGGAACGCGAGGTGAATGCTGGTGGGAGGGAGAGACATGGCACATAGGGCGAGTGAGGTCATCTTCCCGACGAAGGACCACCTGTCAGACCTTCCTGGAATCCCACAGCCCGTGGAGCCCGTGGAAGGCTCCTGTCTTAGAAGGAACGCGAAAATTCGGAGAGAGCTCAGAGGACAGCCACAAAGATAACGAATTGGTTGTACACTAAGACCTACAAGAAAAGGTTAAAAGAGCTGGAATTATTCAACTCAGAGGCAAGAACTTGGAAGCCATTTAAATGCTCAAGTTAAAAATATACGGCGCCCAACTCAAGCTTCTCCATGAATTAAAAAGAAGGAAATCGGTTTACATCCCAGGATGGAAAATTTACGGCTTTGAAACAATAGTTTAACAAACAGATTCATTGCGCGTCATGAAGGGCTCCTGGAAGTGCTGGACCAAACGCACACCCCTTTGAAGTGGTGTAATTTATTTACATATTTATTTGAGTTAGCTGTGAAGGTACAGTCTTTGATGAGGAAGAGAAATGGCTCAGATGACCCAGCAGGGTTCTTTGCAGCCTTAAGTTTCACTGAGACCCAGCACTGGGTATTAATAGCTCATATATCACTGCCCCCTTTCCAGCCTCGTCCCTCACTCGCGTGTTTTAGGCCTGTGGGAGCGACAAGGGAATGGCGGTGACTTGTACCAAGGTGAGCCTGGGAGAAGAGGACAGGGATGGGGTGAAGAGTAGGGAGGGAGGGTGGGACCATTGAAAGCAAGGCACCACTGAGGCGCAGGAAACAGCAGCTAAAGGCACACCAGGAGCAAGGAGAGTGTGGCCCCGGTGTGTCACTGGGCTGTGGTTGACAAAGTGGACGAGCAGGGAGCGGCAGGAGACCTTCTGTCCTGCCTGAGGTCCGGGTTACAGAATTCCTCCATTATCCTTCCAGTGAAGTGAGTGCCCATCATTAGACACGCAGAGTCTCCCCCCCACGGGACATGTCAAGTCTAGCTTCTCCCTGCTTCTGTCAGAGCAATTGCTGTATCGTTAAGAGAACCTGGAGAAAAGAAAGAAGGAGCACGAACTTGCTTCCAGCCAACCAGAAACAAGCAGACAGTGCTAAGGGCATGTTTATAACAACTTGGGCAGAGCCGAGAATCCATGTTATTTGTAAAAAAAAAAAAAAGGGAGACATATGTACTACTCTTTGTAATATTTTACATAATAAAAAATGAAATAAACTAAAAACAACAACAACAAACAGAAGTAGAAAAAAGGAGGCACTCAATAAATGATTGTGAAGTTAAAAAAATATTTGCAGTAATCAAACAGAACTAACATTTCAGCTGACACTCTTATTCCACCTTCAACTTCTCTTAGAATTGTGCGCTGGAACAATTTAAAAAACTCACTGACATGTTGGTCACAGCCATGGAAGGTTTCCCGGACAAAGCCGCTCCGGATGGTCATGCCTTCCATCCCCGTGGTTTCGGATGCACAGCGCCTCTGCCAGCCTCTCTCTCAGTCTCTGTGAGCACACGGACCATCAAGGTGCCACAGGAAACACCGAGTGGAACAAAATCTAATTTTCCCGCCGCCTTTCTCGTCACCCCTAGAGTTAGACGTCTAAGACTGTCACTGAATCAAGACCTGGTGACATCCATCAGGGCTGAGTCTGGGATTTGCTTTTGGAATTTGTTGGATACAAGTTCCCAAGCAGCTTAGTTAGCATTATCGTCTCCTAAAGCTCGGCCTGTGACTGGGTGAATCTGCTTTTTTGTTTTTGCTTCACTCAACTAGAACCAATTCCTCTGAAAGAAGCAAGACCGTCACCTGGGTTGGGTGCGGCTGCCATGTTTAATTGTAGTTCTACCTCCAAATAAGAACCCTTGTGGCTGTCAAAGCACTGAAACCATTAAGGAGCCCCGAAATAACTGCTGTCTATGTTTCAGACCCCATCTTAGGTTCTTCACAGGGTCACCCTGCGTCAACCAGGCACGCACTATCCCCTTCCTGCTTTCTTGCGAGCATCTCCCTCTATTTCCCGTAAGGGTCATTTTGGTCAAACAGGAGGCATCATTTGGTCAGACAAAGTTTGTTCTTTGTCTTCGTAGACTTTATCTTGCGAGATAAGGCGGGGCAATTATTTTCTCAATGGCCCTTGCCTCCTATATGGGCAGGTGCTGGGGCTGTGGCTGTTGCTAACTGGTTTTATTTGGGTTTTGTGAGAGGAGTCCCGGAGCGGCCCGACTCTTATGTTTACCTAACTGGTAAATCGGCAGAGTTATTAGGCTGGTTTACAATTTTTGAGGTACAGTGTCTTCAAAATGCTCAGCGAGGTCTTACAGACCGGAGAAAGCAAGTCTCAGAGACGCCGTCCTCCCTCGGCATCTCGTACCAAGTCTGCCACCTGGTTTAAGACCGTCCATATCTTCTCCCTGAGCAGGACCACAGCTCCTGGCAGCGGGAGGGAGGTGGGCTCTGCTATCTGGGGTGTGCTTACTGACTTGCATGCAGGTCTGGGTTTTTGCCCACATTTGAGAGGAAAGGGCTCAGGACTGGCTTGGAGCAGATGGTGTGTGCTGCTGCACTCTGCCTGCCGTGCATCGGGTGACCCGTTGGACAGCGATGCCCTCTCACGCTCTCCAGGTCCAAGAAGACACTCCTGGACCAAACGCCCTGAGGGCAGGGCTAAATCCTTCTGAGAATTTTATCTTTATCTCTGCGGGCCGGGGAAGTCTTTAACTAGATAGTGCAAACCTAATCTTGACTGAAGCTTAAAACCTTAAAGCCAGCCAGGCTGGTATCCTCCGAAGCCCCCTTAGAGGACAGTGTAAGGGCCACCGGTGTGTGGGGAAGGCTGGTGGAGGAACAGGAAGAGGAGACGGGGCAGAAGGAGAAGAAGGAGGGAAACCAGGGGAGGGGGTGGGGGGGCAGGTTACAGTAAAGGAGGAGGCCAGGAGGAAGCCAGGAACGAGTTTAACCTGGGACTAAAGGGACAGTACAGGTTTCCATTTTTGATTTTCCATTTTTGATTTTTCCATTTTGATTCTGAAACATCATCATGAAGATGTTTCTTTTCTCAGGTTTTTAGAAGCCTCTTCCTGTCAGTCGCATAGCTAGCCCCTGAGTATTCTGTGAAGGAAGATTCTTTGATTTCCAAGGTAAATCATTTTATTCACATCCCAAGTTCCCCAGATAGGCCACTAGAATTTTCTACGCTTCTTTTTTATCTTTTTAGATTTTTTCTTCTAAGATAAGGCAGGCGATTGTTTTTTCAAAGAACCTTGCCTTCCTTAGTAAAGTCCTGCTGCGGCTTCCAACGTTCAGTGCTTCTGTCACTATGATGTCTCTGCACAGACTGGACAGTGACTTGGGCACATGAAATGCGGAGGGTTATCTACGTTCGAATGGTGACAATAAATAGAAGACGCTTGACACCAGGAGCTATCTTGCCGGGGAGAACCCTGAGGAGTGAAGAAAATTAGCCTAAATTTTTCAGCAAAGGAAACTAGAAGCATGAGGGAGGGCTGAGGTGACACTCAGTGTAAGGAGAGAGGGACCTGGCTAGGTGGCGGGCGCCTGGGACTCGGAGAAGGGATGTCCAGGTCTCCTGCCTGCTCTGTGCTGAGTGGCCCGACTGAGGAGCACGAGCACCTAAGCCCAGCAGTTATTCTTTTAGCAAAGTTCATTTCTTTCTAAAAAAATATATATTTATTGGTTTCAGATAGGAAGGGAGAGAGAGAGAAAAAAACAGACATCACTGATAAGCGAGAATCATTGATTGGCTGCCTCCTGCATGCCTCCTACTGGGGATTGAGCCTGCAACCCGGGCATGTGCCCTTGACCAGAATCGAACCTGGGACTCTTCAATCCACAGGCTGAAGGTCTATCCACTGAGTCAAATTGGCTAGGGCAAGGTTAATTCTTTTTTTTTTTTTTTTAAATATATTTCTATTGACTTTTCACAGAGAGGAAGGGAGAGGGATAGAGAGTTAGAAACATTAGGTCAGCTGCCTCCTGCATGCCCCCTACTGGGGATCAAGCCTGCAACCAAGGTACATGCCCTTGACGGGAATCGAACCCGGGACCTTTTAGTCGGCAGGCCAATGCTCCATCCACTGAGCCAAACCGGTCAGGGTACACGGTTAATTCTCAATAGAGATTCTACATTCTTTTCAACAGGAGTGAAGTGCATGTTACTAGTCCAGCAAACATAAAACATGCATTAAACGTGAGCTAAGCTTTGCTGTCACTGGTTTAGAAGTGACCAGTTTGGAGCTGCCTAAATGACAGTGAGCAGAATCTACCATAGAGCTGTGTAGACGGCGGTGTCAGTCAAGAGTTCTCTGCCCAACACACCAGCAGGAAAACAGTCACTTGGGAAAGGAAAGTTAAGCAGAGCTTAAGATACATATTTTCAAGAATGTTTTTCCTAAAAAAAAGAATAATTTAGGGATTTTTACATTTCATACTTTACATGTAAACTATTAAATAGCAATTTCATATTAATTTGTGCTATCTGTCATAGTAATTTCACACTATGGGTTAAAAAGTAAAGCTATTAATACATTAAATAATTGAACGCACTTTTTAAAACTTCAAGACAACTTCATAAACATATGATTATTTTAAAAGTTTAAAAGAGAAAATTTGATTTTTTTTTTTTTTTTGGCAAAAATATCCCATTGACCATCTGAAAAAAAATGTGATCTATGATACAAAAAGGCAATACAAATATCATCCCTTAAATCCATCTATAGTCAGTACACAAACCTCCCCAGATCTGAAAGAAAGCAACTGAATAATTTTCTTGAATGCGGGGAACTCTTTTTAAATATGAAAGAAAAAGGAAAAGACTGTCATATTCACTGAGGTCAATACCCTGATATAAAACAGGGTCCTACTGATTTGGATAGAAATCTTTCAATGTCACATGCACTAGTTAAAAAACACAACCAATAAACAAACAAACAAACAAACAAATCAAAGCAATGGCAACACCATCTAGATCAATAGTCATTTAACTAGTAGCCAACAGCTGTGAACTACAACCAAAGCATCATTTTTACACATGAAACAGCCAAGCCCTCTGTGCGATCTCTCTTCTGCTGTTTTTGCAAGAAACAGGACTTTTTTCTCAGTGGAAATTTGACAGTACACCCAAAAGCCTAAAAACCATCTCTTGTCCCTAAAAATCTGATAAACTCACTTTAAGAATGTAGCCAAAAAAAAAAAAATTATCAGACACAGGAAAATCAGAGTTCAAATATTCATTCCATAACATTCAAAGCAAAATGTTTTTAAATGTATTTAAATACCTATGATGATAAAAAACTAAGTTAAAAATCAGGAGATGAAACTGTGTACTATAGTATCTCAAATTTGCAAAATTAATAGATGTTGTTTTAAAATAGACTCTAAGACAAGATACTAAAATATAGAAAATGGTGACTTTTGCCTTGTTTTTGGATTATTGGTGACTTAAATTTTTACACACATTTTTTTGAATTTTCTAAAATTTCCAGCATGTCATGTATTACTTCTCTAATCATAAAAAATGAAAATATATATAAAACTCCATCTCTCTATACATATTAATTAGGTATTATTTAGTATATATGAAATACTGCAAATATTACTCATGGCAATTGTGGGCCTGCCTTCCTCTTTAATGTTTAAAAGATATAGTTCCATATATTACATAGATACACAATTAAATTTGTGTGTATGCATATATAATGCACACACACACACACACACACTTATATTGGAGGCAAGTGCTAAGTACTGTAGCATCAGCATCTTCATAACTGAAAATGTCTATTCTATCACTCTTATTTCAGGACATCTTTTAATGAGATCGGAAATTTCAAACTTCACTGACGTGTCTCGTACTTGTAAATGCCAGCAAGATAAAAGTGTGAGCAAACAGCATAGAGCAAAGCAATTTCCAGGATGAACTGCCAGCGGCAAGCGTTTCTGTGATCTGCTCTCACTGTGGCAGTGTCTGGATGAGATGGCTTTGCCTCTTCCTTATTACTTCCCTTCTGCCAGTAGGGCGATGCTTGTCCAGGCCCAGCGGAGGCGAAGGAGTGTTAATGTGTGTCCATAGACACAGCAGCACCTGTCCTTAACGCACCGCGTTACTTTTTTATCAGCCACAGGACAACACACAACATTTGGTGGGATAGGAATGTAAAAGGGAGAAAAACACAAATCAAAGCTTTCTAACAATAATGAAAGTTAAATTCTTCTTGCTGAAGCACAGTCTGCTATTTTGATATTAAAACCGGTTTCTTTTTCTCATTTTCACTATTTGGAAGGGAGAAATTTTTATTTGTGTTTTTTTTTTTCCCCCCAGATCCGTTGAGAGTGACAACTGAACCCGTTTCCATTCTTTTTCTCTGTATGTATGTTGAAAGTGAAAAGAAAATCTTATGGTATCTCTTTTGACATCTATACATATGTGTTTTATGACATACATGCATATAAATCTAGATTTTTCAATGTGTATGGTAGTTAATACTTAGGAATCATTCAAAAGAAAAATGAATAATTTAGCACTCTACTTCATAATATTTCTGATCTTTAAAATTACTTGTCTGATGAATAGGAAGCATTTAGTCACTTGTGTAGTCGGTGGTGTGTTTGTGGAACTGTGGAGCAATTTTTAAATAACTCCTATTTAAAATAACTGTAGAGCAAATTTCTAAGTAACTCCTATTCCAGCGTCAGGTGCCTGAAAAGGGCCCATTTTCAGATTCAGTGAACATATAGCGTCTCTTTAGTGTCCTTCGCTAGATCGTGAAGTAATAATGTTTAGAAATTATTAATCATATTCCAAAAACACATAAAATAAAACCCATTCTCACAGTGTACACCATTCTTTTACTTATACTAAAAATTCAGCTGGGAAAACAACTTTATTTTTCTAATGAATAAAATGTTGCAATTTTGATGAATTATGGAGTAAAAAATTAAAGATGGTAAAAATGTGTGAGCATGGATCAACTGCATTTTCTAATGTGGGCAAACTGTTCAAAAATAAAACCCGTTTATTGAATCAGTAAGTTGGAGCTGGTTTAAGCTCGGGGAACGTATTCATCCTACATAATAAAAGGGTAATATGCAAATTAGCCCTAACAGCAGAAGGACTGGGAATGACTGGTCACTACGACACACACTGACCACTAGAGGGCAGATGTTCAATGCAGGAGCTGCCCCCTGGTGGTGAGTGTGCTCCCACAAGGGGAGCTCTGCTCAGCCACAAGCCTGGCTGAGGGCTGCCAGCACAACAGTGGTGGTGGGAACCTCTCCCGCCTCCTCAGAAGCACTAAGGATGTCCGAATGCAGCTTAGGCCTGCACCCTACTGGCAAGTGGACATCCGCAAGGGCTCCTGGGCTGCCAGAGGGATGTCTGACTGCCAGTTTAGGTCCAATCCCCCAGAGAGCGGGCCTAACCCAGCAGGTGGACATCCCCCAAGAGGTCCCAGACTACGAGAGGGCACAGGCTAGGCTGAGGGATCCCCCCTAGTGCACAAATTTTTGTGCTCTGGGCCTCTGGTATCATATAAAAGACATTGTTATCGTGTGATAGGCCAAACTCAGTCCTATTTGCATGCTTTCCGTTGCCATTGACTAGTTTTCCTAGAATAATGTTATAGCAAAAGAACTTAAAATGAAGAGAACTGGTTTTGGTAAAATGCCACTCGCAGCAGGAAACAGGGTGAGCGGACGCCCAAAGCAACGGTGTCGCTGCCTGCAGCTAAGTAGCTTAGAGACAGTGGGAAATACTCCAGAATCATCGTGTACCCCAAAGATTTCAAATAATGTCTTGCCTCAGCATACAGGAGCCAGTTGAGAGAGTGAGGAAAAGGCAGGAGAACTCACAGGGACAGGAACCCCACTTGGCAGGAGGCATATGCTGGAGGGCTGGACGGAGCCCAGAATAAGGCTAAGGGGCCCCCATCCGGAGCCTGGAGGGCATGGCATGGTGTTGGGTCTACATGTCCTGTGGACTCATGGGGCCCGTCATTGTTGACAGGGAGTCACCAGCTGCATCAAGATCTGCAACCACATTAGAAGCGAGCTCCTTAGTTGCCAGCGCCTGGGGGTGCGGTGCGGATGGGGCAGGGCGGGAAGGATGGTCAGATGGGGCCAGACCGGCTGTCCCTCGAGGGAAGAGGTGGCTTTGGCAGGTCTGTCACCGGTGGGTGGAAGGGCGGGGTCACACATGGGAAGATCTGGAAATGGGGCTTCAAGGTCAAAAGGGAAGACGGGGGGAAATTCTGAATGCAGGTGAGATTGTTAGGTTACAGGAAACTAAGGAAAAAGCAATTCCTCCAACGTGTGTTTGCAGAAAAGCCACGCAGGGCCGGGCTCTGAGGGCGGCAGGAAGGGGGGAGGAGGTGGGGTCTTCGTTTCGAGGGCGTGCAGTCAGCATCCTGAGCAAGGTGTGCTCACTGCGGCCTACAATGCCACCGACCCCAGAACCCCCCCCCTCCCCAGCTAGGCATAACATGGAACACACTAGCACAGGAACGTGAGTTCCTACCAGCGGAATGTCGAAGCCATTCCCAGGGCCTCTCTGCTGTACACTCACTTGAAAGGAAAGTATTACCTGCAATTGAGGCAGAAGACAGACATCTTTTGGGGGGCTAACCCCATATTAATTGCTTTTCTTTCTGTATTGCCCAATTTGACGCCTCAAAGAAGCGCATGAGAAAAGTAAATGTAGGTGAGAATAAGGTTTAAGAGTTCCCTTGGAGCAAGTCAGAAATAATGCATGAAAGCCGGAGGGACAGGGACAGGGAGGGAGAGAAGGAGGGGGAGGGAGAGAGAGAGATGGAGCCTGAGTACATACACATACAAGAGCAAAACTGAACAAAGGAACTGAGAGGCGCTAAGAAAGCAAGCAGCACAGAAGATGCAGCCATCGGTGTATTTCCCACGGCTGGTTGTGCCCTGCCAGGCGCGCAGTAGCAATGCCTGTGCCAGGAGGGGCCTCTGTAGCGCCCCCCTTCGGTCAGGAAGAAGGTTGTGTCCCGCATGCATTAGTCAGGGGTTATTTTTCATAACAAAATGCCTCCATCAGCACTGATGAGGTGCTCTGGGTACCATG